>JBBYHH010144517.1:0-14240 GCA_038382905.1 Daphne laureola
TTGGACTTCAATTCTCCAATATAGCTCGGGATGATCTTCAGTGCTCTGCACTTTGCTATTTTCCATCCCAAACCTCTAATTTATGCTCTTTTGACTACAATTTCACCTCAAAGATGTGTATCCTGTAAAAGATAGGCAAAATAGATAAAATGCACTAACATCATGATTAAATAGGCATAAATGATAAGAATTGTGTCTTAAACACCCTAGAAATGTGTGAATGTTTGTACAATCATCAGTGAGGTGTCACAATGGGTGATGGAAAATAGCCTATGTGAGCTTTTTTTATGATTATGATATTATGCCAAGTATATGATCCTGTCGAGCTGTGGATGAGGAATCGTGTAGTATTATGTGATGATGTGCTATATAATCAAAGATTGGTTAGAGGGAACCACAAACTTTTGTTACCTGATGCTGAGATATTCAACTATGGACTATATGAGATTGAGAAGTTGTTTAATAAGTTGGGACGCTCACTTCAGAATTTTGAAGGAATACCATTTCCTGATTTGAGTTCAATTGTACTCGAGGATAACTCATTGGTGTTTGAGGAGCTTAATTATGACAGTGAGGCATTGAAAGATGAACATTGTACTCTATTTAATGGAGTAAATTCCTTTTGTGGTCCCGTAAAAATAATTGTTGTCCTATTTTGGTCTTATCCTATGGTTTTGTGTTCCATTTCAGTCCTTTCCATCCACTTTCACCGTTACTTTTAATGGATTAGAGTGAAATTACTCTTTTACCCTTATACAAATTTTTACTTTACTCATTAACTTACATTTCCCCAATTTTTTAACCTCAAAGTTTAATTTCTTACAAAAAAAACCCACAATTAATCGGTTTCCCTCTGCTCTCTGGATACTCCGCAGATCCTTGCTTACTCCTCACCACAACCTCAGCCCATCCGGAAGACGCATTGTCACCTCATCCTCGTTACTCATCCACACCATCTAACGATCCCCAACCACCTTATTCCAAAAAGTTCCAGAATTCTTATCCAACTCGATCTCCATCCTTCCATACTCTTGCTTCTCCCCAACCCTGAACTTCACCGTCATTGCAGTGAGCCCATTTGACAAAACCAGAGGTGAAAGATGGCAAGTCAGGAGCGTGAACTCGGGTACTCGTCGATTCCATGGAGAAGTGGAGTAGAGGTTGTTAGGAACAAAGCTTTGGAGGTTGGGGATAGTATTGGCGGTGTCAGAGCAGCTGAGCTAGACTAGAGCCGGCCAAAGCTTGAGCAATCTGTAATAAACGGTCGATGATAACGGTGGTTTGTTGTGGCTGGGTACCCAGATCGATCGGGAAGGGGCCAATGGACAGGGGTACGCAATAGGGGCAAGGGTCAATAAACTTAGGTCTAGATCCATGTTCAGATCTATGGTTGTGGGTTAATGGAAGAGAGGAGATAGTAGATGGGTTAGGGTTAAGGTCATCGGAGAGCGTGTTGACCGGGCTGATTCTGCCGGATATGTGAAGGCACGGGACGATGAGGGGACTTCTCAAGTTGAAGAGCAATTTGTTCAGTGAAATTCCGGTGACATCTTTGGTATCTAATAAACTCGACAACAATCTCTCAATTGAGGCCTACAACAGAAGCTTCACCAGAAACCACAAGCTCTGTAAACAATCCGGTGGTGGCGGCTCGATTGAAGCGGCAGTGGGTTTTTCTTTGATCGAGAAGATGAGTGGAGGAGGAAGAGCAAAGTTTGTGGGTTTGTACTGAGTTGAATTTTGAGACTAAATGTTTGGGGAAATGTAATGCTAAGGACTAAAGTGAAAATTTTCAAAGGATAAAAAGGTAATTTCACTCTAATATGTTAAAAGTAACGGTGAAAATAGACGGAAAGGACTGAAATGAAACACAAAACTATAGGATAAGACCAAAATAAGATAATATTTTTAAATAGGACCGGAATAGGACAACAATTATTTGTACGGGATAACAGAAGAAATTTACTCTAAAAATGTCAATGAGCACTAAAGTGTTGTGATGGAAAGAAAGCTACAAAAAATGAGTATCCAACACCCCTAATATGCTCAACCCAAATAAAATGGTGCTTAGACACGTCACATTAGTGCGCCAATAAGGGAGAGAGGAGAAAGATTTGTAGCTAACCAACAAGTAATAAGCAACAGTACTCACATGAAGCTAAAAATAAAGCAAAAACAAAACTAAAAGTAGCAAAACTAAAAGTATCAAAGAAGGTCTAACACCAATTAAATAAAAGTAGCAAAATTCTACTCGCGATGTCATCCGAAGTAGTGATCGAGCGAAACCTTATGGATCGCCCGCAGGTTGGGAGTCCCCCAACCCTAGAAGAGCCCGCTCCACCATTGTAGCAACCACACCAGAGACTTTCAGCTTCTTCTTTGCACGACCGGTTGGTGACACACCCAAACTGACCATCCGAGGAATATTGACAGGAGGTCTTGAACTAGAAGTTTGAGTCATCATTGATGGAATTGTTGCATCCAGGTCTAACGACGCCGCAGGCAAGGCCAACACCGCCTGCATGTCCGTCCTAGACCGCATTGTAGAAGCCCATGCCGACGGCCCCGATCCCAGCAGGTACGCCACCTGCTTCGCTATCGGCCCCACCATCCAACCAATACCACCATCCAAATCCTCCTAAAAAAATCATGTCGTAAAACCATCAGACATTCCCCATACTGCAAAGTCGTCCCTACTACAGCGTCCGATGAGAAACACTCACGATCAACATGGTCAACTCAGCCACAAGGATAACAAAATTTTGCCAGCTTTTCATATTGAATAAGAAAAGTCTTATCCACCCCATCCACCTGCACTTTAACAAGACAACGCAAAGATTTTGTTATGTCTACATTCATTCGCATACAAAGTGATGGACCGACAGAATCAACGGCTAAGACAACCGCTATTTTTTTGCCTAACATCCGTCTCATGGCCTGAGAATACCACTCAAAATGTTCATCCACCATATGTAAACAGAGCATAGGAAAAAATCACAAATAATGGGCTATCGACGTCCTTCAAAAAAACCATCACTACCAACATGTTTTAGAAAGACCATGGACTACGCTGCAATACTAGTTGGACACGGTCCGTCAAGAAAATATTCTCAAAAGACTGGGACATGGCCTGGAGCATCGTCCGCGGCCAAGCACGACCGAAACTCACCGCCAGATGCTCTAGGCGAACTGGCCGAGTTGTCAGGACTTTGGCGAGCAAAGTCGACGCAGCCAGTGGAGCCAACGCTACAACTGCCGGTTGCAATGCCTCCTCTTCGTCGTGGGAAGGTTGGAGGCTAGCTAGATCAACACTAATGGATTAAAAATAACTTTATTCACTCGTATTTAGGTGGTGGTAATCATATATGTACCGAGGTATTATATTTTTCTTTAAAGAATAAAGAGGGTAATCATCACACACATTTGTCCCATCTGGCCATCTCTGCTTCTAAATACGGGCACTTTATTTGAAGCAACATAAACCCGTATTAAGTGATTAGTTTAGTAAATAAACAAGGATATGGTATGCATGATTTAATCATAAGATGATGAAAATGCATTCTCTAGTGGACTGACTGAGGTGAGATTCTTGTTGTTATAATACTAATAGTAATAATACGGTAATAATCATATCAGCTACTTCCTGTCCTTTTCTGTAAGCGTGAGCCCTAAATGATTCCTCGCATTATACTATCTCCTCTGCTACAGGGAGTGCCAGTCTTTCATTCTAAAGTAAACACAGCCCAAATATTTGAAGAATGTTAACTTCCGTTAACAATTCTGTTAACTTTTAATCTAATGACAAAATTAAACCCTAAATATTTAAACCCTAATAATTATACCCTTATATTTTTACTCCTTACAATTTTATCATCTTCCTCTCTTTCTCTTTCCCTCTCCTCTCTCGATCTCGATCTCGTTTCACTTCACCAGGTAACAGAGGCGTCGATTGAGATCTCTAGCCTCTACTTCCATGACAATGACGGAAGATTATTTCCGTACAAGTGATCTCTGAACGGCCCATCAAGTGATCTCTGAATCTCCGTCTGGAACTTTGTAATCCTTTGCTCCGACTGAGGGTTCCCTCTTTTCACGGCGACTTTGGTCCCGTCTCCGATGTACACGTTGCCAAACTCGCCGACGCCAATGATTGAGTTGGAATCGAAGCTCTTGGTTGCATCCTGAAGCTCCGACAGCGACAAGTATCAGCCCAATCCCTTGGGTGTAGAAATTTCTTTTCGACCCGGCTTTGCTGTTGCTCATGAAGCTCGAGTCGCCGACGTGAATCGGTAACAACCATGATGAGAAGTTGTTCCTTCTCTGCCAGTCCTGCGACCGTCGCTTCCATCTGATCACCATCGTGCCAAGTCCGATGAACGTGCCGAACATCATCGCGAAACCCACCGGTTCCATCTAAGTATTCATGGGTCTTTTGGCATGTGGTGGGTGGGAGAGGAGAGGGAAAGAGAGAAGATGGTAAAATTGTAAGAGGATACAAATATTAGGATATAATTGTTCAGGTTTAAAAATTTAGGGTTTAATTTCGTCATTAAATTTAAAATTTAACAAAATTATTAACAAAAATTACACTGGATTTTTTTGTATAATTCTTCAAACTTCTTCGGAGAGAAAAACAAAGGATTCTTAAAATACGGGAAAAAAATTGAAGAATATGGCAAACCTGGATGGGGTTTATGATAATTCCCCAGGAAAATAATGTTCTGTTGAAATAAACAGAAGCTATTTCTTGCTTTGCAAGAAAGCCTTCCTCGCCTGCCCTAGCTTGAAGGGCAAGCTAATTTCCTAGGAAACTGAAGATTTATAGGACTTCACTAAGACTGTTTCAACCTCTTTGATTGTTGAAGGCGTTCACACGGACTGCTTGTGTGATCGAAATCTTCTATTCAAGAGACTGAAGCAACTTTATAAGATCTTTAATGGTGCGACTCATTTTGTATAAGAAATTAGTAGCAACACTTGCTCTTTATACACATAAATACAACGTCTCTAAAGTTAAAAAAAAATCCACTCTATCATGTCACTACACAACAGAGCTAGGTACAAAATTCCTTCCTGCTTTTGTAAATACACAGCTTTCTAACTGACAAAAATCCTTTACGTACCGTCAGCTTCTACCTGAAGAACGCTACAAAGATGAATAAATGTTGGGGTTCGATGAGGCACAGACCAACTCATCAGGTGTTCATAGCTGCAATCTTCTGCGTCACCCCATCATCATATAACTCCTCAGACTCCTCGGCTATAGGCTCCTCCTGCAATTAGATTTCACATGTTAACATCTTTATCAACATTTAGCTGAATTTGATTTGATAAACACAGATAAGATAGGCAAATGATGGATTGTGCGTTATAGGCTTGAGTAAGAATTACTCATGATTCTAAATGTCATGAATATTTTTATTGGAGCGACATTCTTTCCATATAATCTGAAATAGATCCAGAAAATAAAACACACAAGTACGTTGTATGCTATACTAAGCAAGCCCAGTTAAAAAAGTTATTTTTGTCTTATATACATACTTTACTTTATTAGTCTCAAATCAACAATATTCCTTAATCACTTTGCGCAGTCAAACATATCGGTTTTGCTGGGATGAATGGAGTAAATACTTTGATTAGGTAAAAGCAGAATACTAGCAGCCAACCTGATTTTATTTTCAGCTTGAAAAGGAAAACAAGAGTATCTTGAAAAATTTCTAGTAATGCAATCTTATTACTCCATATAATTTTATGAAAACTTGGTACTTTCTGCTGGAAAGTGAAGCAGAAAAAGAAAAGATATAGTATGTTTTACCTCGCTAACAGGTCTTCCTTGCACACCAATGCATTTGGACCCACTAATGCTAGCGCTCTTTAATAAGCTGCGTGTCTTGCCAGGTGTACTTTGCACTTCAGCATTTTCTGAACCACTTGGAGCATCACCAGCAGATGCAGCAACAGCAGCAGCTATCCTTTCTGAATCATTGTTTTGGTCTGGAGGGTCATCTGTGGGTGCAGGAACCCGTTGTCTGAAGAAGAATACAAGTCAAATGCCACAATGGATACTTCAACATAAATCTTTATGACTTTATGCAGCATTTCGTTGTCACATACCTAGGCAAAGAAGCATGAGACCGTAGAAGAGGGGTGGTTCTTTCTCCTTTTCCATGAAGCTCCTCCAAATGAGCAAATTGTCTCTTAAATCGATCAACACCACTGCATTAATTTAAGAACAATTAATTGATATAGATCCACGATATGGTATTCAATGTTAAATCCCTATTTTAGAAAGGTCTTTGATTATATGATGTGTTAAGGGGAATACTTATCAGACTTCTTTATTTTCCCAGCCATAGTAATAACACCCCTGCCTAGACAATGTATAATTAATTCCTTGAACTTTATAACATTTATAGATCAAAGGACATAATACCTCTACTAAACACAAAGTTACAAAATACTGAAACAACCTACTACTATCATTTATTGTCAAATAGGAGGACTAAGTGAGGTATAAGAAGTGCGAGTATAATACTGTCAATACAAAATAATGATCAAAATTAAGAGCTTGATCGAATCAATAAGCTAAATAAGCTTAAAGTCCCCAGAAACACTTTAAAAGCATTCCACGATCCTCCCTACTTTGACCAACCCCACTATTATTTCCTCAATACCTGTGCAACAAATCATCTCTGCACTAATAGGGGAAACCATCATATAATTGATCCTGTTTTATGTACTTTCAAAGCAGCCCTCCCATAGACAACCTACATCCCAATCTGAAAAAGGATTGGCCATTGGGTACTCCACTAACCAGATTAAGAAAGCCACTCACCTTGGATACATGAAACTGGTCTGCTCCCCACCACGGAGGTATTCTTGCAACATCTGAGGATGATATTCTAGTATCTGCTCATTCCAAATCAGAATTTCATTATAATGATCAAGGGATGTAACTAAGTATCATGTGATGTGAGGAAACCAGATATAAATACCTCCCGATATATCAACTCTCTAACATCATCCTTAGTCACTTTCCTCCTCTCAAACTCAAACTCCAGTTTTGAAATTGGATTAGTAGATGGTTCCCGCTCAATATTTGCCAAACCTTCAAAGTACGGATGAGACAGAGCCTGCGTAGATTAGGAAGGAGATGGGCGTACAGAGTTTTGTCAGATGGCTAAAAGCATGTGTTATCTTTTACATACATCAAAGGTTAGTAACCAGCAATATTTTTGCAACAACATATCATGAAATTTAAGAAGGTACTTTTAAAGTGGCCTTTTATTGACACCAAATAATAATCCATCTACTTCAAATGCAGAATATATGATCGATTATTATTAAGAAACAACGTTTCTTGTGGAATATGCTCTCAAGTCTTCTAATTTAGCTTTATCTGGCAGAAGAAGGTAATCATGCAGTAACTTCTAGTGTGTGAACTGGACTAGGCAGCAAAGATCACTTTTTTAACCTCATTATAGAACCTTTTATTCGCTCCGTCCCCCAGTCATGCTCTAAGAAGAGCTGCAATTAAGTTACTTGTATTCTTTAACATGTACGACCACTTGCCACATGTTTTAGATTTCCTACAAATGGAGTTTCAAACCTTGAACTTGGGTCCTCTACCCTAAGGGAGTGTTTGAATTGCTGATTCTTAGAATCTACAGAAGGTATTAATTTAGAAAATCTATGAATGATGGAGAGTAAGAGCCCATAGAGTGAGAATCACTGGAATCTCAGATTTGATTCAAATGTCATCAAGAATCGAGATTCTAGGAATACTTTGTTTGATTAGGTGACATATTATGATTACTGTTACTTATATTACCATAACACCCTTTTAATACACCATTATTTCTTTAAGGATGGATTTTAGAATACGAAGATTAAAATAAGAACAGTGTCTCCTAATTTGTGAATAGTTGTTGGATTCTACGAATGAGTATAGTTGGACTCCCCAACCAACCAAACATAGTAGGATTCTATGGGTTCTTGAAATCCAAACAATTCATATTTCTACAATAATAGAACCAAACACCCCCCAAGAGTTACACCTGGCAAGCCATCAGCAGCTCCTGTTGCAAATACAACATATTTAACTGTGTAATCTAAATACCTCTTCTGCTGAGGGACGATCCTTGGGATCAAATGCAAGCATGCGCTCAAGAAGACGAAGAGCCAATGGATCTGCACGTGGAAACTTTTGCGAGAAAGGAACAGGTTGCTTTTTCCGCATACTGGCAAGGTATCTCCTTGCTTTCTCATTACGAATCTGTATGAGGTGATGGCAAGTTACCATTAATGAATCTAAAACCAACACAAGGACAGAGTATGAAGCATGAAGATGGACTAGGTGGAAGAAGAAAATGGTGCTGTCAAATCTAAAATACAGCTAACCCTTGCAATAGCTTCCGGAGGAGGAGTGCCTAGAAGATCAGTCATGAGATCCAACTGATGCACAACATTTTTCCCGGGAAACAGTGGTTTTCCAGTAAGCAACTCTGCAAATATGCATCCAATGCTCCACATATCAATTGCAGGAGTGTACTGCAAGGAAAAAAATATATATTAAATCTGCATCTACTAAAACAAACGCAATTTTTTTGCATGGTACAGAAATACATTACATGCTGATAAATTCCTTCGGTAAAAGTGTTACATTGGAAAACTAAGAAAATGCCAATAAGCAAGCGGTCACATACATTTTAAACCATTCAAGACTAGCACTACCATTACCTAGATAACTAATTAGAGTAAATCACCAGACTCAAAAGAAGGGTACAAAACAGGATAAAGACGGTGAAGTCCCACTTCAAAGAGAAGTCATCAAAGGAAAGATGAAAAACGAATCCTCACATAGGATATCAAGATTTTTTACAGCAAAGAAAAATCCCAACCCTGAACCTATACTACCCTTCTAAATATCACATTTGCCTAAAATCAACAAACATCCAGATCTTATCATCTCTCATACCCATCTAACTTCATCACTAACTATTTTAAAAAATGCAGAGAATTTCAAAGTGCAGCCTATCATGAAACTTCCTTTTCAAGATAAGAACCAAATTTATGAAAACGACCTTGAGAGATGTCTGTTCCAGTAGCAATCTAACTAAAGATCCAAATTAAAAATGATGAGACTTCTATAATGACAGACATTTTTTACTCTTTCAAGTACCTACCACCAAAATCTGACATAGACAAAACAATCGAAGTGTTAACACATCCATAGCAGTTATTTATAGAGCTGTACAAATGTTATTAAGTCGGAATCAATTTCATTTTGAACAATATGTTAAACAATAAGAATGTAAACAACTCCTAACATGTTAGCTTTATTTTGTCTCTTACTTTGGAGAAGAAAGATCCACATAATTCAGGAGCACGGTACCATCGAGTTGCCACATAGTCCTTTAAGAATAAAAAAAGTTTAATCAGCTTATGATATTAGAAGCAGAACATTTATCACATTACTTAAGAAGCAGATTAAGCCATTTTTTCTGATATTATTGAACACGGATTTTATAAAAGCAAATCACCGTATTCAAAAGCAGATAACATACCGTCCAAAAAATAGCTGATGGAGCATCGTTGAAAGATACCCGTGCAAGGCCAAAATCACATATCTTCAACTTGCAGTCAGCATTAGCAAGGATGTTTTTGGGTTTTAAATCTCTATGAAATACATTTGCTGCAAAAGATCATGCATAAACTTAATTATGGAAAAGAATAATCCTGCTCTGTTTCTAAGAGATAATACTCCTATTTCAATAAAAACTTCATAATTTCTTCAAAAGACCCTGAAGATATAAACACTGAATAATAATCTTGGAATAAAGAACAAAGCATGTTCCTGACTCCATAACACCACCACAAACACAAACTTACCTGTGTGTATGTACTTCAAACCACGAAGAAGTTGGGACAAGAAAAACTGATAATGTTCAGGAGTAAGATCACTATTTGCCTTAATAACTTGGTGCAGGTCAGATTCCATCAGTTCAAAAACTACATAAATGTCTCTAAATTCTCGCCGTGAAGGAGGAAGCATGATATGTTTTATTTCTACAATATCCGGATGACGAATCATCCGCAAAAGCTTTATTTCTCTCAGGATTCGAGTTGCATCAGACACGTGCTCGAAAACATCATTAATTTTCTTTATTGCAACCTTTTCACCAGTGTGTGTGTCAACTGCAGAACCAACAATCCCATAACTTCCTTTCCCAACAACTTCCTGAACTTGGTATCGACTAGCTTCTCCATACTCAGTGAAGAAATCAGTCTCAGATCCACCCTGTATTGAAATAATAAGTATGATAAATCACGGAAAAAAAAAAAAAAAAAAAGATGATGACACTTACTAGTAACAAATGCGAATCAAAAGAAAGTTATTGAAAATAACATATCAGCACGAAAAAAGGGCTTTCCTTTGAAAGAAAGACTCTTTCTTAATGAGATCATAATGAAACACCTACACTGAGTTATCTTCAGTAGCATTCTTTCTTAATGAGATCATAATGAAACACCTACACTGAGTTATCTTCAGTAGCAAAAAAGATAATTGGAATTGTTACAACGAGGTGTCTAGTACACAAGGGAACGCGTGAGAAAACAATGATAACGAAAAGAAAAAATAAACCATCAATATATCACGCACACACAACACACAGCCATAGTTCCTAAATAAGGTTGTTATGTGCATAATGAGAATTAGGATCTTATTCATTACCACTATCATCTGGAAGGATAGCTATGATGTTTGACATATGATGGATAAACTTAAAAAACATGTCAAGACGTTTTAGATTTTTACTACTGCTCTAAAGATGCAAGAAAATTCCAAAAGCTTATATCTCAGGTAGACAGACATCACTCGACTCGACATCAGTATTAAAGAGAATTTTTTTTGACATGATCAAAGACCCTAGCACTTTTTTTTTTTCCCACTCATGGAAGCATATACAGAACATCCACCTAATGATTTACAGCTTAGACAAGATGCTGAAAGTGAATTCTCTAGGAGATAATCATCACATCCACGGATAACATGAAATAATTTTCCAAATAAAATTAAGGTTTCATAGTTACAAATTTTACAAAATCCAAAAATCAAGTTATTTGACTACAAAACAATCCACATACAAGTATAGGAGTATAGAACTGTTTTCATAAAGACTTCTAGAATGGATAGATTTAGGACTCCTAGTTTTGCTGCAGACTAGATTTAGTCATTAGTGCTCTTTGGACAGCTATCTTGACTCTCCAGTAGGTTCAGATACACTTTTAATTCCAGTAATGCAGGAAAGTAGATCGTGGAAGAAAGTAATTTCAGTCCCATCGAGCAAGTGAAAGAGACCCGATAACCAGATTTCAAATTAAGAGAACACTGTAGAGCCAAAAAAACAAAAACAAAAACAGGATAAGCTAGAGAAAATACCTTCTTATCCATGTAAGAAGCTGAAAAGAAACTGCGATCGGGCACAACGATGGGCTTCAAGCCAGATGAATCGAAATCCTCGACAACTGTAAAAGAATCGCAGTCAGAATTGGGGATAGGATCTGTCAATGGCGGATGGGCACGCTTCTGATCATTTCCAAAAGAAGAGGAGAAAGATGAAGAAGAGGAGGAGGCGGAGGAGGAGGTAGCGCTATTGCTGGAAATAAAACTGTGACGATGAAACCATTGACGAACACCGTCCACTAGAGCTCCACCACCACCCATCTTCTTCTCTTTTTATTACTTATTTCATATGGACTTGGATTCACAGCCAACCAGCTCCGACCATTCCCCGCTTTCTTCGCCCCTATTCCTTCTCCTCTCTCTTCGTCTTCGCCACCTCTCTTTCTCGTTTCTCCGATCGATGCGCCGAGCCGGGACTGTGACGAGACAACAAAAGTCGCGCTCAATGGAGAAAGCCTGAAGCTGAAAGCGCTACTTTTTCCATCCACTACTTTATTTTAAAATCTTGACCGATAAATCCTCAAAATGTTTTACTTTAGTTGTTGAACCACCTCAAGTTTACATTTTTAAATTTGTAGCATTCACATCACATGTTTCCTTCCCCTTTTGGCTTCTACTATTGACGGTTCATGAATGTCCAACAAAGTTTTATTCACCGCATTTCGCAGCGGATTCAAATTATAACATTTATAAGAATTAAAAAAAGTTGTAATATTGAATAAAAATTATAAATGGGTGAGAGATTAATGATCCGTTGATCATAAATAAAATTTTAATTTTAGGTTTATGACTTTTTATATTATACCATATTATATTAGAAGTGTAAATATAATAGCTCATCAAACAAAAATCTAAGTTTGAGGTCATCTATGTCATTGGTATAATAAGATAAAATATGGACTTAAATGTATTACGGATAACATTATGATAATTGAGAAGTAGAGTAATTTGGAAGTCTATAAGAAACTCATAATATTATTGGTGGATTGAATTTTCGTGTCGTAAATCCTCTGGTCAGAATGAGAAAATTATTGATAAATGTTGTTACAGGTTTTCATGTGATAATTAATGTAAAATAGAATATCATCAAGGGACTCGTGTTAATTAGACATTTTAACTTTTGTAACACAACTTATTTATAAAAAGTAATTGGAATTCTCAAGCTTCACCACGTTGACTAATACAACCTTTTACATTCATTTAGGTGTCTCAGGTAGAAAACGTAAAATTGAACCTAACTTTTCTCGTGTAAAATATTTATGGTTTATATGTAAATATTAGTCTAAAGGAAAATGTCTTTTTACGTAATCAAGGGAATTATGAACTCCTTGTATGTTTGAAAAAATTAACAAAATATAGTAAGATTCTTGAATTGCACACATAAAAATGGAAACAAATATCGGGGAGAGAGTTTTCTATTTTAAACAAATATTAGGGATGATCTAGAACCCAGATAGTTCATAGATATACAGTTCATATCTCTATGCATGGTGAGTCTTGGCTCAATCCTACCAACAATTCACTTTCCTCATGAGCTTCATCCCCAACCAACCTTACCCGCTTGCATGCCCTACCCATACAGACTCCGCTGATCCACTCCTTATTTACTCCCCTGATCCACTCCTTATTTATCTTACTTTCCCCATGCCTGAATCCACTAAGTTGTGTACTAGCGAACAAGACCTTTTTGGGCTTACATCCACCGCGCTTCTTGATGCTCGAGTCTCCTTTACGCCGGCTACGCCTACACGCACACGCCACAATCAAAAGAATACTTGATCCAATATGGAATAAGGAGGCGATCATGTAAAATGGAACACAACACGGTAGCCACGAAGTCTGGTGAACCACCGGCTTGTCGAAACCCTTCTCTGCGAGACCTCTCTTGTCTCCAACTCCACACCTTTCAAGACATGGATCAAACAACCTCTTTCCACGGTGAAAAACGGTAGAAAGTAAGATGTATGGTTGATCCCATCATCGGAGTCACAGTCAAATGAATCGTAAGGGTCACCAACGAAGAAAAATGTTGCACATGTTGTGAAGAAAGTCAAACCCAAAAAAATGAGTAGGAAACTCTCACAACGTAGAGAAGTTGGTTGTCGGTGTTCGAATAAAGCCACCAAGGTGTGAGGGCAATATTCGTGACAATTATAAGTGTTCTCTCTATGTATTTTCTCTGTTATATTGTTATATGTGATATAGTATTATACTTTGTCATCAAACAAAAGATGTAGGGTTTAACTTTCATATTTTGTATTATGTAGTAGTATTTAACACAAATTATAAGTAACGGGTAAAGTACACCGGTAGTGCTGTAATTTTAATTCATGTACCACTACGGTCCTGTTTTAATTTTTTGTACCAATAAAATCCTATTTTTAAACTTTCTCTTTATTCGTGGTCCTTTTCCATCCAACTCCAATTAACTTTAACGGACTTGATGGAAAAATGATAACTTTAGCAACTAATTTTTTAAAAAAAAATTTATTTACACCCAAAGTTTTAAACTTAATCATTTATGTCCACCCCAAATAATTACAAACTTTAAAAAACTACCCCTAAGTTTCAATTAACCCACCAACAACCCTTCCCACCCTCCTACCGCCGGAACGCCTCCGCCACCGTCGCCGTCTTTGCCACCGCCAAACACGCTGGAAACCACCAAAAAATGTCGATAATCACCTCCAGACGCCGCCCCAACCTCTAATTCACCAAAAATCGCATCCTAGGGCTTCGAATCGCAAACCCTAGGTCACGATTCGCGAGCCCA
>JBBYHH010144628.1:0-14239 GCA_038382905.1 Daphne laureola
GATATTTACTGTTTGGATCATATTTACCATTAGGTCATTAGCAAAGGGAAGATTCTCATAATATTCCGTAACAAATTAAATTTTTATGATCAATTTGATCCCAAACTTTTAAAATTGAGAAAATTACCCTAAATTTGTAAAAGTTACAATCCTAACTCCTCCTCAATATCACCGCCACCTTCGCTTCCACTTCTTCTAGATCCTCCTCCTTCACCACCCCAACCATCGACAACATCGCCGCCATCGCATCCCACTCGTCGCCACCCTATCCCGTCCCTGATCACTTACCCTCTTCCATCCCACTCCAGCCCGCAATTAGTGTCTCAATCATTGTTCTAACCACCCCGTTCTTTGTCACTTTCTTCATTATCTTTTACTTCCGCCGCTACTGTACGCGTTCCAACGATGCTAGAGCCGCTGTCGCTGCCAATGCTTAGGCTCGAATTTTTTTTGGCATCGATCGCGATCTGGTCGATCGACTACCTACATTCTAGTTCGCTACACTCCATGGTCATAAGCCAAACTCGAGTGCGATGTTTACTTTACCGCCTACGAGTCCGCCCAAGTCATCCCTCTTCTTCCTAAATGCAAGCACTGGTCTCACGTCGAGTGCGACGACATTTGCCTTCATGCCCACTCCACTTGCCCCCTCCGCCAAGCTTGGGTGGACCCAGAGGACACCCTAATCCTCTTCGACCTCAGCTCCCAGAAGTCCAAGCGTGGGTCCGAGTCCGAGTCAGGATCCGCCACCCCCTCCGGCCAAACCCCCGGAAAGTGTGATTCAACGTTGAGTCTATCATTCGACATCTCGATTCCAGCAAGAAAGTTGAAAGGTGGAGTGATTTCGGTAGAATGGTCATCAAATAGGAGCAGAAGGAGAAAATAGGAGGTTGAGTGGGTGAATCACATAAAAAGAAGGTAGTGGGTAAATTTTTTAAATTTTAAAACTTTTAGGGTTAGGTGTTGAATTAATTTAATGGAGAGCAAAAAATAGGAGCAGAAAATTATAACGTTAATGATAAAATATATCTGTTTTTTAAAATATGGTAAAGGAAACTTTTTGTGAAACGTTGATAACAAAAATGTATCTTTTCCCTTAACAAAAGGAAGTAATGGTCCAAATACATTTGTAGGTTTCACGATTTCTGAATTTTCTTTTGTAAGTGTCCAAAAATTGAAGGCATAAATCCTAGATTTAACCTTTCTCTAAGGTAACGTGAAGTTTCCAAAGGAAAAATAAATAAAAAAACCACAAACAAGAATCACTCTTGAAACTTCAAGGTTGGCAACAAGTAGGATATTGCAAAATTACATATACATATGACATTCATAGCCGCTAGTGTTCTGATTCTACAAAGTTTGGAAAACGTGTAAATTGGTTACCTTATGTATGCATAGGCACCAATGCTCGATGCAATATAAATTTCACCATTTGGAACACTTCCTCATATCATCATCTTCAACTGAGTAGCTATCTGAGTAATTGTGAAAGCATTTGGAACAAGCAATCGAGGAGTTGGGGAGCAAAGAGATCATCATGGAGTTCTTGAATTTACTACAACCTAAAAGCTTTGTCAAAGTCATGATCTTTCTCTTGCTTTTGATTTGCATCGGTACATTTGATCTCTCTCTGATTGATTATCATCATCATCATCCTATTATATATAGTACTTGAGGATGCCCATAAGAGAGATTTAGTTATAGTGATGGATTTATTTTGTAGGAATTACAGTCCGTTCATTGCAGATTTCTCTACATTACTCTACTTCAGGAGAAGAGTGTGAATTTAAAGCCTGTCGTGAATTCTGTAATAGCTTTGGCTTTAACGATGTCGACGATGGCCAAAACGTTCCTGCTATGACTCATCGTTGCATCGGTTACTATTGCTATTGTTCTACACAAACTTTTGATGAATATGTCTGAACTAATGGTGAGTAATTTTAATCATTTCTTCGTCATTGTAAAACTGATACGTTATTTTGTTTAAGTTGTCTCACAAAAGTGATATGTTTCTTGAAATTAAAACACTTTTATATCACTTTACCTCCTACCTCGTATTTCATTCTCACTCAAAAAACTATTTTTGTATTTTATTCTAGGCGAAAACACAAATAAATCCCCAAATTTTTCAGTTTGTCACGAATCGATCACTGAACTTTTTATCTAACCGAATAAACCACTAAATTTTCAAAATTGTACCAACTTAGCCAATACGTTTCATTTCTAAAGATGTTTGAGGAAGAAAACAATGCGGATTGAGTATAAAATTAAACCTAAAATATCTCTAACTATTCGATTTAAAAAAAAAATACACACACATTAAGATAATATTACGCCTTTATGTATTTGGAGACACTTTATATTTAATTTTTAACTCAATTCACATCATTCTTTCGAGCGAAAAAACATTAGAATTCAGATTTAATGACTAAATTGATACAATTACAAAAATTTAATGGTTTATTCGGCTAGATAAAAAATTTAATGACCGATTCGTGACAAACTAAAAAATTCATAAGTTTATTTGTGTTTTTTACCTTTATTTTACTTTACTTTATTACTCTCTAATTCATAACATTTTTTAATTTTCGTACCTAATCAAATGTATCAACTTTACGAATCCAAATTATGTCCCTAAAATCCCTCTATCCCTATGCCCCCTCTAATAATACAATTACACATCTGCTTTCATTTTTATTTTCTCCTTTTATTTTTGCTTTCATATACTACATGTTTAATTGTATTATTGAAATTTGGAAGGGACATGAATAGAGGAATTTTGGAGACAGATGATTTGGATTCCAACTTACTTTTAGTATAAGCTAAAACTTATACTACCTTTGTCCCAAAATATTTCAAACATTTAATTTTTAATGTTGTATTTATCTCAAATTATTATTAAAAAAAACTTTCTAAAAGATTTTTAAAAAATTATATCTAGAAACTAAAAACGTTGAATTATCATTTATATATAAATTATTTAATTTTTCATATTAAATTTTTGAACAAAAAAAATAGATTAAATATTAAAAATAGAATGTTTGAATCTTTATGATGTTATATAATGTTAAAAACTGAACTCGTTCAACTTATAATCTATCTTTGGACCCACTAAAAGTAAATTTAATCGTTTTATACTTCCTTCAACCCACAAAATTAACCATATTTAACTTTTGTATTGATTTTTAACTCAATTTTTTATTAAGAATCATTTGTTAAAAAGAAATTATAAATATATGTAGATACTAGACACTAAGTTTTTAGTTGAATATAAACTTATACGATTTACAAATTAAAATGATCAGTATTGTGATGTTGATGATCTGTTTCACATTTTGCAGGAAGAGCAATCAGTAAATATAATTGTTTGTTACCAATACTCGGCGTAGAAAAGGCGCTGGACGAGTCTTTAAAAGGAAAGAGAGCATATGTGGCAATTGATTATACAGAGGCGAATAAGGATTGGGACCCAAAAAGAGTCTTCTACAAATAATGCAGGAAAGAGACTCAGATTGACACCAAATGACTCCCAGAATGAATTGTCTCGAAAACTTACCAGTACTCACTGCTACTGATCATGGAGAACAAATAAGGATTGCCATACCTTAGGGTAAATTATAAAAAAGATTCCTGAGGTTCGATGAAATTTTCATTTATCCCATCTATTTTAAAAAATATGCAGTTACTCCCCTGAAATTTAGTGAAATATTCAATTACCCCCATTGATCATTTATGATGTTAGTTAACGCTTAAACATTTTAGTAGTAATTACACTAACCGACTCCAAAACAATTAAAATATAACCCGAGCTCACCTGTGTCAACGGTATGGGCTCGTCTGCGTTTCTCCGACCTAAACTCGTCCGCGTCGTGGCGGTGATCAGACGACAACGACGGCTAGATATGGTGACCGGTTGGGGAGAGAGAAATGAGAAAAACAAAATCTTATGTTTAAAGTGTTAGGGTTAGATATATTAGTGACAATAAGAAAAGTTAACCCTAAAAATCTTAAGATCAACTAACACCACAAACAGTCAAGGGGAGTAACTGAAGATTTCACTAAACCTCAAAGGAGTGACTACATATTTTTTAAAATAGAGGGAACAAACCGACAAGAGGGTCTTTATAATTTACCCCATTCCTTATAGCTATGTTTTTACATATCTCATGCATATTTTCAAAGACCTTAATTTGTGTACTACTTTTTTATTTCCGTTTAAATAATTAGTTCAGCAGATGTATTGTTCAGAATAGCTAGCAGTTAATGAACCTACCTGATCATATGGATATTTCTTTGTTTTTACATTATTAACAGATAAGTGTCTTCCATTCATAACGAGCACATAACTGCAAATATAAATCTTAAGAAGAAGTAATCTAACAAAATGAGTCAAAAATAAAGATTGTCACTACACTCTCAAATCCTGATATTTTCATCTCTTTAAACCTTGACTAATCTAGCACAGAATTTCACCTATACATTTTTCTTGAAAGGTAATGATGTATGTATTCATTAAGATGATAGGAAACTTCTCTAAGAAAAAGTAGAGTCCAATAATTCAAAGTTTAGGACAACAGAAACTTGCGCAAGAAGGAATCGGAAGATATATTTTTATGCAATTATTAATGACACCCAACAAATAGACCTCTCTCACTAGTGTTGGTTCCCCACAACCCCCGAAAAGGAACTTTTATGGATAGACTCTACTGTTTGAATGACTCTAGCAGGGGTACAAAACACAGAAAAGTAGAATAAGGGTAAGTTTCCCAGAACACACTAGAAGATTAGTCTGCCTTATGTTATTCAGAGACATTAGCCCCTAAAGTTTAATAGAGAAAGTGACTTTTTGCTCCCAGCCCCAAACTTCCATCTTCAACCTTCATCCTCCACTTTCCAACCTCCAGCCCACCGCCTCTCCATTCCCAGCCTCCAGTCACTGAAATTGATCCCCCAACATCCGTTGGACCTCCACCAGCCACTACCACACATCTGACATCAGTCTTCTCCTCCCTCAGCCGACGTCAAAACACCATCAATCGTAGCAGAGCCATGATGGAAAGCGCGACCTGACCCGCCTCGATTCAACTTGCCGAGACTCCAAACCATTGCGCTTGAGCCACCGATCTATTTCCTGACCTCTAGCGCATCATTCATGACCACCTCCAACAACCTTGGTTTTCTTCGCAATCCAACAACCAACCAACGTACCCAACTACAACCCGCTCCCCGTTGAATTGTTACTTATATTTCTAATTCGAGACACCACCGACGATTACAAGCAATTTCGCCTGTGATTCCGACATCACTAGTGCTGGGTGGAGGGCCAATGATGGAAAGTGAAGAGAAAGGGAGGAGAAAGACGAAGACAATGGTCCCGTTTTAAGAGTCATCCAAATTTAAGGGAAGGTGACTTTAAAATTCTAAATTTTTAGGACTAAATTGTTATGTTTACAAACTTTTACGTGAAATTAAAACATTGAATGTCCAGTCAACATCCACATAATCGCCCAGTGGCACGCCACATCAGCACCATCTAAGCATATCTCACTGCCAACCGGAACAATTTAATGTTCAATGGCAAACATACCCCTTTAATGAAAGGTTAGTTGTATTCTCACTTCAAAATGTACCTTTTTCTCAAATACCATATATTAGGTTATCTTTTACTTAAGTTATTTGCTTAAACCCAACAAATTGAAAATCAATTTTTGAACACTTTCATTGACATTTTTACTCTAATTTATGTTTTGATATTTGATATACGGCGAGACAAAAGTAGCAAAAATAGAGAGAAAACTGGGAGAAGAATGTAAAATTTGAAAATACTAGCATTAGATATTGGAGAAGTAAAACTGTAAAAGAACAGAACTCTACATCTCTACCCCTGTACATAACCATTTCAATAAGATGTAAAAGTAGATATGTAATTTTTCAAATCTTTTTTATTCAAACTTTCCCTCAAATTATGCTCTCTACTGTTTCTTATATCTGCCCTCCACAAGATTACCAAATAAACCCAAAAAAAGAGAGAAGAGAAAGATAAGTGAGAGAGAGAGAGACTATATTTACAAGCGAAAACGACAGAGAAACAGATTTATCAGTGTTCTTTAATGAAAAAAGAATCAATTGGCACCTGCCGGCTTTGCCTCGGAGATGATTTTTGCTTCTTGCGTCTGCTTTCACTCATACTATGATCCTTTGGAAAATTCCTGACAATAATATATGAAAAACTTCGTGAGAACAAATGTGAGTGGAGAACTAGGCATCACAATTAACAAATAAGATTTAACAAAGAAAAAAAAACGAGGAAAATTGTTAACTAATGAATGGAGATGACTCTAAGCCGATTAGAGCCAAGAAACTGAGAGAAACTTGTACTCTCTCCATATTCAAATAATTGCACCATTTGACTTTCATGTTTTAAAGTTCAATATTTGACTCAAACTCATCACGAGCAGAAAAGCTTCAGCGAACTTCATAGATATAATAGCATACCTTTGTTTAGGGGTGGAAGTGCTGGGGGCATTGTCAGATTCCTCTTTCTGGAGTCTTTCAGCAAGATGAAAATCAGAGTGTTCCTGTCTTTCCTCGACAAAACTTGGAGGTAACTGAACATCGCATAGCGGACATTTGTAGTCATCCACCCATTGCAATTCACCCATCTCACTAAACGGAAGCTTACCACTCTCCTTCCTTGGGGACTTGCACTCTTTTCCGAAACCACACTCGAGGGAGGCTGCAGCGTTCGCATCTGTATCTGTTAAAAGATCGTTGTTCGATAATATGTCTCCACATTGATCATAATGTCTGCCATCACCTTCAAGGGAACATATGGTGTTACTTGCATTTTCTATGTGGAGAACGCCAATGTCAGAGCTTGCCAAATATGTGTCATCCACATTTTTCTTAGAAGCATCAGCAGATACTAGAAATGAAGTAAGAGTTCTCTGCTTAGGGTCAACTGCAGCACCAGCCTCATCTTCATTGAAATGAGACATCCGGATACCTGGAGTGAGAACACAAATGCATCACTATAATCAAATTCTCCCGTATCACTTTAAACACCAATTTTCTGAAAATGTAGATTTCAAGACGGTGACTGGAGTCAAGTCTACCTATCAATCTCAAAGAAACAGGAAGTTCAGTCTTCAATAGCTTTGAAGCATAATTTAAGATATCATTGCTGGAGGAAATACACTTCTGCAGGGTCACAGCTCTGGAACGGACCTGAACATTGTAATAAGAAAAATTACAACTTACTGACAGAAAAGAGGAAAATAGGGAGCAAAGCCAATGTACCAATGACCAATACTTTTTTAACAGGAAAACGAGAAAAGTTCCAGCAAGCGAAACAGCCGTTAAAAAAGATCTAATCACTAAAAAAAGCTTTATTTTACTCAACATAGGAAGCTAGCAAAAGAGAAAATGGAAGTAATGAAATTTTAACCATACCTCAAAAGAAGCAGTTTTCAGTTTAAGAGTCAATGTTCTTCCAGATATTCCCTCCTTCTGCATGTCAGCTGACAGCATCTCTGCAATATCAGCTACAAGGATAACCATAAAGTGAGTTCTATTTGCTCAAAAAATGCTGAAGGCCGATAGCTGTTCTTGTCCAGTCCAAACCAATTTAAAGCAAATTGATTATATGGCCAATTCTTTAACCACGTGTACCTAATTTCTGCTGAAGCAATACAGGATCCTGTGTGGCTGCAAAGGTCCTCTCATTGCTGATACTTTTACGTGACCTAGTCTGAGGATTGTCAGTCCCTCCAAGCCCCAATCCAACAGAGAGGAAAAAATCTACAGCATAATGGCAATAGGATCACAACAAAATAAACTGGCACTAAATTTAATAGTAGCATGACTTCATGACCAGAGGCATGTAAATACCACTAAACATGTAGAGAAAATGGAAATAAATTGTATTTGCGTCAATTAACAGCAAGAGCAGAATCGATTCCTCCTTGAAAACTCATGTGCTTTTTTTCCTTTAACTCTCTTCCAATAAACTAAAACTTTTCCACCAATTCCATAATGTTTCTTTAATTGTCTTACAAAAAATTAGACCTTTCGAAACCTTTAGGATAAAAAGATTTGTGGTTTTTTAGTCAATGTATTGCACACAAGTTCTTCAGCCAATGGATCAACACCGTCAATTGAACGCTTTGTCACCTGGATGTTTTGAGAGCTCGGTTTTGTAATTTCGAGATATTAAATAATTCAAATGTCTTTAAGGCCCAAAGAAATTTTAACTTTAGCAAGCAAAACAATGAAGCTAACACACAAGAAAGAAACAAGTATAGGCTCAAAAGGAATGGTTAAGTAGCAAGAAACCAAAAAGCAGCATCCACTATCCTATACATGAAAATAAATGGTCAATTATTCCAGATAACAATTATAAACTCTGGCTTAAAAGCAGCATGCTAGACCTGCTGTAGAAGGAGAGAAGAGTGCGCAGACAAAACCACCCTTTTGCAACATCTCTTCACAAGTGGTAATTCCAAGAACACCCTTTAAAATGCTTTCAGTCACCTTGCCAATACCCCCAATCTACAAATATTCTCCGTAAAGTCCATTTGAGAATAATAGAAAATTTCTATTTAAACCAACTAGATATCAGAATACACATTAGAATGAGAAATACCTTCCGGATTGGAAGTGAAGATACAAATGTCATGACAGCTGTGCGGTCATCGAGGAGAACAAACTGACCATTTGGCTTGTTTATGTCTGAGCAAACCTGAAGAGAAATAAGCATAGACGGGGGACTTCAAAAGGGTCACTTACATAAATGTTGGTCAACTAACAGTTTAAAATACAAGAACGTGACATTCGACCAACCCATCCTTAAAACAGACATTAACTTCAAAATGAACCTCGGGATGACAACTCCAAAATGAACCAGCATCCAATCAAAATTGAAATCTTATCTTGTCATATGTTGCTCAAATTTAAGTGTCAAGATACTTGATATCAGTTCCATCATTTCTTTGAAGGAACCTAAATCAATATTTGCCATCTTCAAGGAAATTTGATAGGATTATAATTTCTTGTAGTGCCAAACTAAAAAGGCGAGAAATCTTCCCAATTAAAAGGAAGAGTGGAACTTCTATATGATTGTGCAAACATAATGACTGATTAATTTGATACCGCTATAGTCCAATTACTATTTCCCTTATTCTTCTTAATTAGAATGATAATGCTCTTCTCCACTCATCCAGCATCCTGTTGGTTCTAAATAATACTCCCCTTGTCCCTTTTCATTTACAACACTTTCCTTTTTGACATCCCTTAATATTTGCAACATTTCCTTTTTTAAGTAGTCTTTTAAACACACTACAATTCTCATTCCATCAACTTTACACAATCTCCAATAACATTAAATGTTTTACCTATTTAATGAGTGCCAAAAAATGAAAAAAATTAAAAAACATATACACATCCTAATCACAAAGCCAAAACAGATGTCCCAATCATATCATGCTCTTCTCATTCTACTACATCATCCTTAAGGCTTCTATCTAGGACTATACGTAGCCCGTTTCCTATTTTCCTTCTAACCTGAGCACCGAAGCTTATAACCTATGCTACCTAATTCTCTAGCCTCTCTTCCCACCCACTTTGTTTTCTATAGACATGCTATGAACCTTCCTTCCATTTCTGATCAAAGACCTTACATTAAGTGTAGCACTATAGCTACATCAACCTCCTACCCTGGATCAGCTTCTTTATCCTTACCCATCTGTCTATGTGGGGGGGGGAACCTTACCTATTTTTCAGCAAATCCGACAACTGATGTGGTGCATCACTTATAGTTATAGTTATAATGAATGTCCTAGCTAGTCCTTGCCTACTTTTCACTACACCAGAATCCAATGTAACACAACTTGTTTGGCAATAAACAAACTGAAATATTTGCAGAATGCATAGTCATAAAAGTGACAATTTAAGTTGGCTGCCAACCTACCACTCTCTTCTCCTTTATCCGGGATTAGAATCAGTTACCGGAGGGTACGCATAGTTTGTCATTAATGCTTCACATAACGAAAATAAAAGAAAGATAGGCTACCTTATGCAAGATAAGACTGCAATAAGAATCAAGAACCAAAACTCAAACCTTAGCAAGCATGCGATTTGGTGCCACGCCAGCACTACATGTCAAACCTGTCTCTTTATTCACCATTTCCCTAAGCTCCTCAGCAATCTGAAAATTCAACTTTCAAGAAACAGTGATTTTCCAGAACAAAAACCAAATTGCTGCAGAAATTGAACTAACAAACTGTTAACTTACTTCTCCACCACTCATGCCCCTTTCTTTACAGACATCTGTTATATCAAGGTATGCTTCATCCAAACTGCCAGCAATGAAGTTGGGATCATAATGTGAGAAAACTACAAAAGAAGGGGGAGGCAACAGCATCAGAATAATCAGCGTGCCTATAAACGGTACTAAAATCAGCGTGTTACAAGCATGTGTTGCAACCTTTTCTGGTTAAGCCACTATAATAAGTATACTTTTCAAAATCAGGTGGCACAAATATCAACTCTGGACACAATCTCCGTGCAATAAAACCAGGCATTGCAGCACGAACCCCAAACTTGCGTGCCTACAGGATGTATTGAAATTTCAGCTTAAGGAAACGATATGAATTCCTGCACAACTGAACTTGCTCGAGCACATAACAAGCAGGGACTTACGAAGCAAGTCAGACCTCATAATTAGCTGTTGAGATCATAGATGTACTCCCAACAGCCATTGGTTTTCCCTTAAGTGAAGGGTTGCTCGAAGTCTCAGCAGCTGCATAAAAAGCATCCATATCAACATGAAGCCAAGTCCTTGTCATATCACGAGTAGCTTCAAACTCTATGATCTTTTTCTCTGCAACCTACAGAGCATGGCCAGGGGTAAAACTTATGATCAAGCCTTAAGCTTACAAATGAAGCATGATATTTAGGGGGCAATGACCAGCAAAGCAAACAAATCTGGTTTTTCATCTTATCCATCTAGGCTCTAGCATCATAGTAAAATTCCTCCCTTTTCTGGATATATAACTATTTACCATTAACATGAGTAGGATTAACCAACATAAAAAAAATCCCATCTATCTGTAAGTATGAGATAGAGTCCACTAGACACGATAGAGAAATCATTCTTCTAACAAATTATACTCCCTCCGTTCCAAAATAATTGAATGGTTTGACTGGGCGCGGTGATTAAAGTGAGTGTAGGACAATACGTACTTTTATATAATTACCCTTGAGAGGAAACTGCTAAAAAAATGAGACAAAAAATAAAGATAATACAGGGATAGTTTTGTAATTACAAAAGGAGAAAGTTTCCTTTTAAAGAATGTGAACTATTTTTTGGGGATAGCACAAAAAGAAAATGTGTGCAATGTTTCAGGACGGGTAACAAAAACATATCATACTAAAGGCAGCATATAATCACCTCAAAGCTCACATCTATTCTATAGGCTGTTTTCAGCTGCTCCTATTACTGCTCAATCTCTTAACAATATGAGTAACCTCAGTTTCCAAAACATATAGAAAATTTTCTTCCAAGAAACAGCTAAAATGTTACTCATGCTACCAGCATCATTGAGATTAAAAAACAACATATCGCAAAACAATCAAGTTGAAAAAAATAAGCCCCAAGAACATTTTAATAAAGCTACCTTTTGATAGTGAGAAATATCAGATGCAGAAACCTTTTTGTACTGTTCCTGCATGTGTTCTATTTTCTGGTTAATGAACGCCTCTTTACGCTCCTCATTCTCAAAATACTTTGACCCTTTGCTCATCTCATACACTATTCTCTGCACTTTCTCCTTGTCAACCCCGTCCATGCCTAAATATAACAAATCAGTTACATTACCGAGTGAGCAACTCAGCATCCGTCTTAGAAAAAGCTTCAATAGTGAAGTAAAATCACCCCAAAAGCAAAACAGAACAAAAGAACTGGAATAGAACATAGAAGTTTGAATCCAAGTCGTAACAGTTGACAGGACTCAAAATGACCTAGAAATCGAACAAGTGAAGTGAGCGAGAGATCACCGGCTTTAGCGTTGGTGTAGACGGTGTGATAAGACTGCCATGGCCGTGGTTCATCGGTCGCTCCGTCGCTCTTCTCCATCTCAGCGACTGATGAAATCGGTGGAACGAGTTTACGAAATCCGAGGAATTTTCGAAATTTTGGTTGGAAAATTAGCGCGAGCAGCGTTCCGAAATGTCAAAAAAAGGTAGAAATAAGGGGGAGCCCCAGAGGATAAACTGCAGTCATTCACTCTTTAACTTTTTACTCTCTCCCTACTAAAAATATTGAAACTTTTATTTTTCAATATTTAATGATTTTATTTTTTAATAATTTTAAAATATAAATTTAAAAAATTTATATATAAATAAAAATTTAATATATCTATTTTATAAATATATTTTTTTTATATTTTTTTTATAATAAAATAATATAAATACATCAAATAAATATAAAAAACCAGACATTTTAATAATTTTAGGACTTGCGGAGTATTTAATTGCAAATTTGGCTACTGTGAAATTTGTCACCTGTTACTTTTTCGTTCCTTTTTTTTTTCTTATTGATAAATTTACTTTTTCGTTCTTTAAAATAATTTTTAAAAGTAATTCACGTGCTTTTGTTTTTCAACAAGAAAATAATTGATTTTATCATTAACGTTTTCCTTTTTGATGATCTTTTTTGTCATTTTTCTAAATTAGGTTTCGATTGTTAATGTTTTGGACTATCTTTATTACTAAATTTATTTTTTGAACCATGTTTATTATTGAGACTGTTAACGGATACAGACTATTTCTTAATGCTTAATTTAATCTCAATTTTTTCAAAATAAAAAACATTAACCTTAAATTAGTAAAAGTTACTAAAATTTAAGCCTCTCCTCCATTATTTCTTTCACACTTGCCTCTCATCATCTCCCCGAACCGCGGCGAATCAGTCACCGCCATCGCCTCCTCTGCTCTGTCGGGACTCTTAACGAACCCCATAATCCTCATCACCTTCTCATCCATCTCTGCCAAAGGGTCACATTTCAGTCGCTCTATCGCATCACTCACTTTCTTCACCTTGAATTTGAACCCTCCATCTTTCATGAACTCTTCCGTTGGACCTGTTTCTCCGTACACAAGGATGATTGATGGCCTTTTAGAATTGAATTACAATTAAGTATTTAATTAATTTAATTGAAGAATAAATAGTTTTATTCATAATATTAGATAATTTGACAATCTATGAAATTTTGGAGCATAATGTTGCAAAAGAAGAAGTCAGAGGATCAAAAGGGAGAATTTTGACAATCAGATGATTACCCAGTGATCAACAAAACTCCAGGGTCAATTGTAGCTGCATGTGTCGAAGTGAGTTGATCACCTGTTGATCAACTAAATTCCAGGGGTGAAGCTACCAAAGTTGAAGTGAGATGATCACCCGGTGATTAGGGGTGTTCATTCGGGTGGTTCGGTTTTAACCAAATCAAAAAAATCGGTTTGGATAGTTTTCGGTTTCGGATGGTTAGAAACCACCTAAACCGGCCGAACCCCCCAAACCGCCTAAACTAAAACTGAACAAGTTCAGTTCGGTTCGGTTCGGTTCGGTTCGATTCGAAACCGCCAAAACCGAACTAACATTCTTTTTTTTTCTTCGAAAAAACTACCAAGAATAATATAAAAAAATTGGAAAAAAAAATGAAAATGAAAAGAAGAAGAAAAAATTGAATTAGATCAGAACACCAGACTTACGTTTTTTTTCCTTTTTTTCTTGTTACTTTTAAGTTTTAATGGGTTACTGGGTTTTAAATGAGAGATTTAAGCTTTAATTTTTTAATGGGTCAGGGTTAGGTTATTGGGCTTGGGTTGTGTAGGTTAGAAAAAAAAAAAAAAAAAGCTTAATCGGTTTATTCGGTAACTGAATAAACTGAACGCTCTCACCAAAACCGAATCGCACCGAATAACATACTAATCGGTTTTCACCGAAACCGAACTGGAAAACCAAAAAAATTGAACCGCTAAACCGAATCGGTTCGATTTAGCGATTTCCGCATTTCGACCGCCCGAATGAACACCCCTATCGGTGATCAACTAAATTCCAGGAGAGGTAAAACTGTAGGAGGCTGAAATAGGTGATCACCATGCGACCAACAGGCAAGGTGATCAATGGGTGACCAACTCGATTCTGGATTCAACACAGGCCATTGATCTTTTAATGATCTAA
>JBBYHH010144739.1:0-14232 GCA_038382905.1 Daphne laureola
TCTGTACTTGAAGATGTCAAACACAATGGGCAGAAAAAAGATGTTTGTATTTCTCGTTCAAATGAAGTCATTAATCTTGAGGCGTATCTGAAACTGCAACAGAGTGAAGAAATGTACAATATTATTGCTGAACCTGAGTGGGAAGAAGATGATGTTTATATGATCAATCGAAGAGATGCTTTGAGGATGATGAGGTAGGGAGACCTCGTTTTTTGTATGTATGTTACAGGGCTTAGACTTCATCTGTGGAATGGATGTAGTCAACTTCAAGTAGTTCACACATGTTTGCAGTGATTTGGTTGTTTACATACTGGACTGCTGCTAAAGTTTAAGGTTTTCAGAATTTTCTTACTCTTTGTTGTGGGCAGATCGGCATCACGACATTCAAGGGCTGCAGCAAATGCATTTACACGAGGAGATCATTTCTCTGCCAAACAACATAATATGAAGGCTGAGAAGGACAGATTGGCTGCTGAAAGGCTTAATGCCAGGGGAGCTAGAGCTATCTTAAGCATCCGGAACAGTGGAAATGGCTTGGGAAAACTAGACTTGCATGGTCTTCATGCTGCAGAAGCTGTTCAAGCATTGGAAGGACGTCTCAAAGAACTTGAGAACCCTTGGCCTGTGAATGGCATATCTCAGAAAAGGATAATGGAGCAGAATCAGATTGCTTGTACTTCATCAGCTGATATATATAATGACAAAGACAAGAATGGGTTGAATAAGGAACAAAATTCGTCTGGAAACAGGGCACAGTCATTAGAGGTCATAACAGGTACGACTGAATTAGTTGGTATTTAGCCACAGAGCTATATTATATAGCTGCTGGAATCTTTTGCAGTTGTGAAAGGTTTCAGAATCCTTTTAGCCAATCCTCTAATCTGTGCCTTTGCCTTCTAGTAAGATCTATATATGCTTTCTGCTAAGGTATAACAGGTGCAAGCAGAACTTTGGGACCCGGCCCAACTGTTTCAAATTATATCAGCGGCATATTACCGCAGTAGACTCGATTTGAACTATTCCTGGCCCACCATATGACCCTATATGCTGAGCTTTTTGTTGCACTTACGGTCCGATTACCATTCTTAGATGAGAGTTTAATAGGATTGGCAGAACATAGGATCATTGAGGTTCTATCTAACTGCAAGTTCTGTCCATTGTTTTGTTGTTTTAGCACATGTCTGGTAGAACATCCTTGTAAATTGTTAATTGATAAAATAAAATTCTAAGGACTTAACCATGCATTAGATGATGGATCCGCTAATTTTCTTTTAAGTGACAACTTCTTTGTTTTAAGTGACAACTTCTTAACTTCTAAGAAATTGTACACGCTTTGCATGATGGATTCTTTAATGCTTTATTCTACCATTGCAGGAGTAGGTAATAATAGTCGTGGAGAAGCTGCATTACCAGTGGCAGTGAGAAGTTTTCTAATTGAAAGCAGGTAAAATTTTCACAAGTTTTTCTTGTATCTCTATATGTTTCCATATTGAACTGCCGTGTACACTTTAGCTTACTCAGCAAGTAGAAATTATTGCCTTAACATTTTTATACTGTTGCCAGCTTAGGCTAGGTAGTGTTGTTGCTCTCTACTATATTCCAGGATGTCTTGAGAATCGAAGACCTGATCCTACTCTTTCTTTCTGTGTTATCTTTTCTCTCTTATCCTCCAGCTAAATTCCTATTATCCTTTTCTTCCTGCCCACTTACCCTACAGCCTGTTCTCGTATGACAGCTTTATATACAATCTCAATCCGAATTTTCAGCATTTTTACAAACAACTTGGACCTTGTGGTGAGCTCTGTGGCTGTTAATTGCTGCCTGTGATGATGTCTAAAGTTTGGCTAACAAGAACTTCAGTTGAGTGAATGACATTGAACTATTTGCATCTTGAATGATTCTGGGCTTGTTTACTACTATTATTTCATTAGTTTGAGTTCCAGTTGTACCTTTTTATGGATTGACAAAACGTGCTTTGATTTGACTTGATCAAACTCGAACCAAACTCTTACATAATCCATTCGGTGCCCCTTCCTGTTCTCTCTGATGGAAGCACGTTTTTCTTTTGTTGCCCGTCCCGCTCTCTTAACTCTTCATATGGCTAAATTTGTGTCCCTTTGAATAGCTGTTAATTTAAAAACACAAAGGTTAGAGAAGAGAAACTGCCCTCTTGGAGATCTAATCTAAAAAAGTATGTAAATCCGCCTCTGCAGATATCGTTTCAGCGAGACCAGGCCCGGAGTGATCACAGTGTGGCCTAAGTTTCGGCGAACCTGATTGCTGAATTGACCGATGTTATTCTCACTGTAGTTGATATGATCTGGACTGGAACTTACGTAATGTACATCGCAAATTTTAATTTTTTTGTTTTTGTTTAAGTTCAATCTTCTCTGATGGATTACTTAATGGACGCTGATCTTGCTGTGATGTCGCGTTTGCAACAACTTGAGGGTGTATTAATGTACTTTTTTTTTTGTTTGTTTGAAAGGAAATTAATTTTATTTTATGAAGAAAAGATCACCCACAACCTCTGAGTGGGAGGAAGTCAGTGATTAACACCTGATCAGAACATCATAGATTTAAATACAAGAGTTGCCTTGTATCTTTTGTGGTCTGGAGTTTCGAAATGGGATGATGATTTGGGTTATTGGCTCCTGAAGTAGTTCAAAACTCTGCAGATCCGCTGGACTCCATTGCCAAGTTTTTCACTTGGATGGAAACAGATTGGTCGATGATGATCTAGGAACAAAAACATTTATGTTCCCTCACCTTAATCTTTTGGGGGGGAGGCCAGATATTTCATGTATAACAACAACCTCTTTCTTCTTTCTTCTTCTTGGCCTAGTCTAGTCCTCGTTGGTTTGTGGAATGAAGTGTGGAGGGAGAACTGACAAACGCATTTTTAGGCTGGACATTGGTTTAACACTTGCAATGATAGAAGAGGGCAAGGGGAACTGAATGTTAATGGGGAAGGTTCAGATCAAGGGTCGAGGGTAAAGATGATGAAGAGGGAGCGGATGTTGATTGGTAGAGGAACTGATGTGGTACTGGTTGGGTTTTATTGAACTTATCCGAGGGAAACACAGATCTAAGGTTTAAATGAGCCCAGCAGCAGCTTTTTATCAAACTTATCCCAACTCGACTTGTCTGCTGAGCAAATTAGTATAACCATTAAACATTTTAGATGAATGAGGATAGAACATAGAAAATTATAAGGACAATAATGAATATTTGATAGAATCCGTATACTAAATCTCTATTTACCCAAAAGTGAGTTGGTGCAATTCCCCCGCCCTTGGAGCAATGTATTATCGAGTCTTGAGTTCGAGCCTAAACTTTAGGGTTCGATAATTTTATCGAGCCGAGTTTGAGCGGATCTGAGTTCAATTTGATTGATTATCGAGCTATCAAGCAACACAAATAAAAAGAGCCTACGATAATTCAGATGTAAGTAATTAAAGTAGTAAGACCTAATTTACTAAACTTATACAATATAAGGCCTGATTTGAAAGTAATAAGACCTAGTTGACTAAACTTATAAAGTATCGGGATTAAAATTACAAAAATTATAAAGTATCATATTTCGGACCGTTATCAAGTTGAACTAGAGTGTAATTTAAATTACTCTTGACAGGTTTTCGAGCAGTTTGCGAACAATCAATTGAGTCGAGTTCAAGCCCACATCAAGAATGTTCGTCAAGTTATCGAGCCGGACTCGAACTCGGTAAAAAACATTCTAGTCGAGTTAGAGCAGAGCACGGTTCAAACTTGACTCAGCTAATTTAGAGTCGTAGATAGACACGTTGGAGGATATTAGAGGCCTAACCACAAGGATAAAGAGCCTGTTGGTTGCACGACAAGCCAAAGATTGAGCATGAACCAATTAAGAGGACCTACGCTATTTGCATGCAGAAGAAAGGAGCTAACAACTTGAGGCAAGTGCTGTGAGTGTTACCACTGAAAACAACAAGATTAAAAGTACAATAAATAAAATGAAGGATCCATAATTTAAAAAATAAAATAAAAAATGCCACTTGGCAACTCACAATCATGAGCTTAGAGTCCTTAATTTATATACCAACAATCATATCAATAGTACTATTCACACTCGAATTAGTTTCTGCTCTTCCTCTTTGATTCTAGCATAGTCTCTAGCGACAGGGTTTGTTAATTTTGTCCAGGAGTTTAGTGCCATCAACATTACATTAGCTATAGATCCAAAAAATAGTTTTAAGTCAACTATTGTCAGGATGATAACGTTGAGATGAAAAGTTTAGACCTAAATTACGAAAAACAAATAACTTTAGGTCTAAATATGTTACTTTTCCCCGGAAAGTGACCCATTCCGCCAGCAGAGCAGACGACAAAAAAGTTCAAAACATGGAGTAAAAAAATTGTGGCTGGAAACAAGCAACGGTCATGGAGTTCATAGTACGTAGTTGCTCCTCAGCCACTCGCTCCTCACTGCTGCCATGGCTTCAGCAACGCTACTCCGTCACCGGACCCATTGCCTCCTTCCGCTTCCTTCCGTCGGCGGCTCTTCCCGCTCTCCTCTCCTCCCGACGGCCTGCCCAATCTTCTCCGCCGTCAACGCCAAGTCCGTTCTTCGCTTCTGTTTCTCAGACAACAACAGAAACCCTCACTTCGTTCAAGACGAGAAGGACGAACAGAGGAGGATAAATTACGAGGTTGAAGTGATCTCTTGGCGAGAACGACGGATCAAGGCACAGATCTCCGTCGACGCCGACATCGATTCCGTCTGGAGCTCTCTAACCGATTACGAGCGCCTCGCCACTTTCATCCCCAATCTCGTATGCAGGTCCCTTCTCCTTCCCTTCTTCTTCTTCTTCTTTCATTTCCGCTCCTTTTGAGATTTCTTATAGTGTTGATATCTGAATGTTTGATCAATAGCGGACGGATCGCTTGCCCTCATCCGGGACGAATATGGTTGGAGCAAAGAGGTATGCAGAGAGCTCTTTATTGGCACATTGAAGCTCGTGTGGTTCTTGATCTCCGAGAGATCCTTGATTCTGTGAGTCTTTTGCAAGACCCTTTCTTACCCAATAATAACGCCATTGAAGAATGTTCAGTACTCACTACTCAGCATCAGCTTTTGCTTAAGAACGTTTCCCCAAGGAAACTGGTTTAAGTTTAAGTGAACTGGGATTTAGACCACTGCCATTTTGAGGGTAGAGGGAGCATGTCAATGTGAGAGTTTAAACTACTGGGTGAATGACATACCGTGAGTATTCATGTAATTGAAGCTTCATTCTGTCCTTTTGGGTTTCTGGCTATTGAGTTTCATATGCCTATGGTGTGTACTTATATATTGGACCAAGTAATCTTTACTAGTTTCTGTTTATGTTCAATTCTGGGTCTAAATTTACTTTTTCATGGACGGTAATCGATTCCTGTTAGCCCAGTGAGCATCAACTCCATTTTTCGATGGTTGATGGGGACTTCAAGAAGTTTGAAGGGAGATGGTCTGTCAAATCTGGAACCAGGTAAATTGCATGAACATTTGAGAATCTTCCCTGGTTCAGAAATAAAAAGCAAACAAACTTGAACATCATTTCTTTTGGGCAATGTTTGTTGCAGGTCTTGCACGGCAATTTTGTCATACGAGCTTAATGTGATACCAAGATTTAATTTTCCAGCCATCTTCTTGGAGCGAATAATCAGTTCGGACCTACCTGTAAATCTCAGAGCCTTGGCATGTCAAGCAGAAAGGAAGTTTAGAGGGTACCAAAGGACGCAAGAGGCAGATGATTCATTGGTCAATACATTGCTGTTAAAGAATGATAAATTATCACCAGGAGAATTGGAAGAAAAATATGTCAACTCAACTCATGCCCCTTCTCTTCCAACTCCAAGTGAGTTTAACAGCAGTTGGGGAGTCTATAAAACAGTTTGTAGACTTGATAAGCCTTGCATGGTGGATGAAGTTCATCTTCGTAGATATGATGGCCTATTGGTAATCCTCGACTTTCAATCACGTTGCTTAACCATCATGGCATAGAATAGAACTATTTCAATATGACTTTTCTACTGATGGGCTGAAGGAGGATGGTGGTGTGCATCGAGGTGTTCTTGCTAGCATTACTGTAAAAGCTCCAATTCGCGAAGTATGGAACGTTTTGACTGCCTATGAGACTCTCCCGGAGTAAGTAATTTACATCATGCTTTTCAAAATCTTCCAAGCAGATCATTGGTCACACTTCTAGATAAAGGAATGGGGCTATGACATCCCATAAGATGTGCAATTCTGTAATTGGTCACAAAACTCTTCTTTTGACTTGATATAACCATTTCAAGACTGATATTGGATTGCTATTTTGGGGTTGAGGGTTGGTGCTGACAATTGGTAAATAACGATTACAGGCTCGAGAAAGTTGTGCTTGATGAATTATGAAAATAAACTGTGCACTATTTTTGTATAGCTACACATGTCAACAATAAGCAGATGTTGGCTTCACAGGTTTGCCTGGCTATCTGGCAAACTATTTCACTCCCTTGATGAATTTATGCTATGCAGTTGCTTTTTGCAGGATTGTACCGAACTTAGCTATTAGTAAAGTTTTATCCCGAGAAAATAATAAAGTTCGGATTCTTCAGGTATAAGGGTTATCCTTTTTTTGTTTTCTACTTTTAGTAATTATATTTTCCGTTCCTTAAATTTCGTAAAAATCAATGTGTAAGAAGGAAGAGAATTTGACAATTGGATGAACTGCTGTAAATCAGCTTATGTGATGCTTGTTTCTTTTGCCAGGAAGGATGCAAGGGACTGCTGTATATGGTTCTTCATGCACGTGTAGTTCTAGATCTCTGTGAACATGTTGAACAGGAAATCAGTTTTGAGCAGGCTGAGGGTGATTTTGACTCATTTCAGGGTAGATGGCTCCTTGAGCAGCTAGGGAGCAATCACACATTACTGAAGTACACGGTTCAGTCAAAAATGCATCAAGATTCTTTTCTCTCTGAATCTATCATGGAAGAGGTATTAGAAACTACTGGTAATTGTTGTCACTTTGTCTTTTACAAATATGCTTCCCCTATCATTTGTCATGTTTCTCAAAGAAAGCTGGTTGAAGAAGATTATTTTTTCGATGATGAGTGAACTTCACTTAACTTATTTCCCAAGCAAGTCTTTTTGGAGGAATGCATACTATGCTTCTACATAATTGAATTCTCCTATCACTCTTTCAAAAGATGCATGCTGGGACTTTTACATGAATTGTTTCTGTTCCCAAAAAGTTTGTTTTGTAATATAACAGATCGTTTGAAACTATATACCCAGGATTCCAAAATATCTATGTATTCACATTCTGTCAGAGAAAGGTTAATGGTATCTTAGTTAAATTCTGGACTAGTATTATGTTTTTAGAGTCCCTAGGGTTGTCATTGCTTCATTTATACCTATAAAAAATTAATCAATCAGCAATTCTGATGACCTTGAAAGTTGTTGATGATTACTGATCATCTTGTTGCAGGTTATTTATGAAGATCTTCCATCTAACTTATGTGCAATTAGAGATTATATAGAAAAAAGGGTAGCAAAAAATTCCTGTGAAACATGTGAACATACGGATCCAGAGCAATTAGTTACAGTATCTAGCAGGGACAATACAGAGGGAACAGAAGATGGTAATGTAGCTAGGCAGAAACTTGATTCCACTAGTCTCAATTCATTTAGGCAACGACCTAGAGTACCTGGTTTGCAGAAAGATTTTGGAGTTCTCAAGGCTGAGCTGCTTAACTTTATTTCTGAACATGGTGAGGAAGGGTTTATGCCCATGAGAAAGCAACTCCGTTTGCATGGTAGGGTTGATGTTGAGAAGGCCATCACAAGAATGGGTGGATTTAGAAGAGTTGCCTCTTTAATGGACCTATCTCTTGCTTACAAACAACGTAAACCAAAGGGTTACTGGGACAGCCTTGACAATCTTGAGGAAGAGGTAACTTTTCATCTAATTAAGAACCATTATCAGGTTGGATTACTCATTTTGTTTGGAAGGGGAAAGCAAGAAACTGATTATTCATTTTGATTGCAGAAGAAAAAGAAAAGACAGAAAGAGAACAGAGTTCTCAAATTATTAGTATAGAGATAGATATATTTCCCTTTTGCGTTACTTTGGGGTTTATCATTTGCAGATCAGACGTTTCCAGAGGAGCTGGGGAATGGATCCATCATACATGCCAAGCAGGAAATCTTTTGAACGTGCTGGTATCATTCAATGACCTACAGCTTATTGTTAGGTGTCAGCAATTGATTTATGCAAAAATATGACCTACTCATGTTGTTCTCCTTCAACTTTTGTAGGTCGTTATGATATTGCTCGTGCATTGGAGAAATGGGGAGGGCTACATGAAGTTTCTCGGTTATTATCTCTTAAGGTGAGGCACCCAAATAGACAGCCTAATATGACAAAAGACAGAAGAGGAGAGAATGGCAAAGAGAAGGAAGAAATGGGTGCATCAAAGGCATGTGTCTCTCAAGATGCACAAAAATGGCTCACCAAATTGAAAGACATGGACATAAATTGGTTCGAGTAAAGATTGGTCTTGGTTTACCTGCCTCATAACACTAGCTAGCTAAAGCGAGAACAAGAATTGTGAAAGTGAAACTAATCATAGAAAAGCAATTCACTGCCAATTGTAATATGCTAATCAATCCCATGTATACATCTCGAGGGATCAAAGACACTTCACCCAGTATGTGCAAGGAGTGTGTTGACTAAACATGCATTCAAAGATATATTTGACATAGAAGTGCTTCAGAGTTATGATTCATTTGTGCATCAAATGCTAAGTTTTCTCCAGAGACACCAGTAAACGTGAAGAATAACTGGTCATCAGGAGTCTTAGGCAAACTGGTAAAGAACCATTACAAGCTCGCCTCAGAGTAAACACCTAACAACAAGAACAACCAGTACTGGAAAGAGAATCAAGATTGAAAGCCAAACTAATATGATGTTCAACAAGACTAGTATTAACAAGAAAATTCAGGCTCAAGAATCTACAGGATATACGGTACAAAATGTATGTAAACCTTCATCAACTATTCAAACCAAAAAGATCCAGGCAAGAACTCAGCAGTTAATACCTTCAAGATCGTAGTACGTACTTGTTTGGCTGATTCATCTCGTCAGAATCTTGAGAATCAAAGCGCCGGCGAGAACCAAGAACACGATCGCGAAATCGTCGCTCAAGCAAGCGCCGTTCATCACTTCGCCCTCCGGTACAAAGAGTCCAGACGACGGCTCAGGTTCAGGATCCGTAGGTGGCGGAGGAGAAGGAAGAGGAGAAGCCGGCAGAGGAGGAAGAACAGGAGCCGGCGGAGGAGTAAGAGGAGGAGCCGGCGGAGGCGGCAGCGGTGAGAGGGGGCGAGCAGCATAGCCGAACTTCCTGTAATCAAGAAGCGCAGCGATGCCGTGCACGGCAACCGTGTAGCTGACGTAAAGGTCAGGGCGAGAGAGTTGCGAGTCGTCCAGAATAAAATTGGCGGCGGAGGTGTTGGTCACGAGGATCGTCTTATTTCGAAGCAGAGTCGGGAGGCGAGAATTAGGCTTGAGGAGGGTGAGCTCCGAGAAGGTGAGGCGCTGGGGAACGATGTGGTAGGGGATGATCGAAGGATCGGCGATGGCGGCCGGGGCTCCTTCGAGGTCGTCGGAGGGGACGAATAGAGTGGCGGAGAGCGGGATGGTGAGGAAGTCCGATCCGGATAGCGCGTTGGCCCAGCCGTTGAAGTCGCCGGCTCCGATGAGAGCGTCGATAATGTTGATGAGTTGCTGGCGCGGAAGGGCGGCCGGCGGAGCTTCGGTGAGCAGAGTAGCTCCGGCGGAGGAGATGAGCGCCATGAGAGCCAGGAGGCCAAGGAAGAACTGAGCCATGAGAGCGAGAGATTCTCTGGCGTCGATTCAGGCGTTGTTATAAGAAGACCTTCTTCCTCTGAAGAGTGGGGAAAGTACGGTAGACGGTTGGGAGAGGAGGTTCAGCTTCTGATCGTAACAGTAACAGTAACAGTAACAGTAACAGATAAAGATCAATTTTCCCGCCAAGATTCCTTTGGGCGTTGGCCGAGGCCAAACGTTCTCACAGGGCTTCTTTTTTTCTTTTTCTTTTTTCTTGAATGTCTAAATTTTAGTAATTAATTTAGATTATTCTTTACTTGACCTTTTTAGAATAATTTAAAATTTATAGTTCAAACTGTTAGAGAATTTAAAATGTTTATCTTAGTCAGTTGTCTACGGTTTATTTTGTATTATTAATAAAATAGGTCTATGTTGTTAAAAAAAAAAAAAATTGTTTACTGCTTTCTTCTCTAAAAAAATGTTTAATATTCATTTAACTTTAATTTATTTATATTATTCTATTATATAAAAATATAAATAAAATATGTTTGTAAATAGACACATTAAATTTTCGTTTGTATATAAAAATTTTAAATTTTTATTTTAAAATGATTAAAAAATAAAATTATAGAGTAAATGTTAAAACATTTCAATATTTTTTTTTGACGGAGGAAATACTATAATAAAACTATACTATCTTCGTCCTAATTTATTTTAGACGTTTGACTTTTGATATTGTATTTGACTCAAATAATTATCTTATATATATAAATTATTTAAATTTTTATATCAAAATATTAAAAAAAATAAATCATAAATTAAATATTAAAAGTGAAATATTAAATTTTTTTAGGACATAGGAAGTATTATTTTCTGAATTTAAGACTCCTACCATTTGTCCGTTTCTAATTGTTGAATTAGATCCTGTCTTGGTCTTTAATTTTAAGAGAAAACTTTTTTTAAAGATCTGAAAATAAATGAATTAAAAGTACATGCATTACTAGTATTTTAGTACTAGTACTTGATTTCTATATATCAAAATGTTGCTCAATTGATAAATCGATGAAAACTGATAAAGTGATAACTGAGACGATATATAACCCCAAAATTATACTCCCTTAGGTTTAAAAGATGTCTCATTTATTTTAACTATTTTAAAATTTAATATTTAACTTAAATATTTATATAAAAAAAATAGTGCAAAAATATTCTATAAAATTATATTTAAGAAATTTATATTATAAATTATGATACACATAAAAAATATTTAATTTTAGATATCTAAATATGGATGAAAAAAATCATAAATTAAATACAGTAAAACAACTAAAACAAAGAGTAATTATCATATACCTCCCTGAGATTTCCTATATTCTTCAGTTTCTCCCCTATATTTTGGGAATCCTCTATTTACCCTCCTGAGATTTGAGAAATTATATAAAAACCCCCGTAAAGGCTAACTCTGTTAATAAATCTGTTAAAATTTTAAGGCTAATTACGAAATTAAACCCCACAATTTTTAAACCCTAACAATCATTCCCTAACATTTTCCCCTTAAATTTTGACCCCTCCCATGCCTTATTCATTAGACACCAAACCCGCCGCCCCTAGCCTCCGCCGGCGAACTTTGGCGACGACAATGACTCCACCGTCGAGGAAGCCCGCCTCACCGTTCGATCTCCGACGACCTAACCCTTCGCATCTAGACCTTCTGAATGTGGACCCTTCAATTCATGAGTCTCCCCATTTGGAAGTTCCTCGAGAAGGTCCTCCCGGTGGAGCCGTCAGATTCCCAACCTAGGCTCGCGATGGTTCTCGCTCAGCCCAAGTCCATTTAACATCAAGGCCGGCATCGTCAACATTAATCAAATTTTATTTGCTTATCTCCATTAATCTAAGATTTGATTATGTTTCCTTATAGGTTTTCGGTTAGATGGGCTAGGATTATGAGAAAATTTGTGATGAATCGAGTTCATATGTGGTGGCGAAGTGTACTGGTTCATGTCTGATATGTGGTGAAATCATAGGAAAGGAGGGAGAGGGTATGTTGGTAGCATGTGGGTGGGAGAGAGGTGAGGAAAATAGAGATGGTAAAAATGTAAGAGAGAAAAATGTTAGGATAAAATTGTTAGGTTTTATAAATTAGGAGTTTAATTTCATAATTATATTTAAATTTTAACTGATCTATTCACAGAAGTTAGAGTTCATAGAGGTTTTTGTATAATTTCTTAAATCTCATAAGAGTAAATAAAAGATTCTCAAAATATAAAGAAAAAATGAAAAATATAAAAAATATCGGGAGGATATTTGATAATTACCCTACAATAAAGGAGAAATCCTTTAAAGACGGGAAGGAACACTATATATACAATTGAGTAAGACATGTTCAGAGAACAATACTTGTTTGTCTTTTTCTACTTTTTTTTTTTTAGCAGTTTCATTTTTTTCTTTTTTTCGTTTTCTATTTTCATTTCCATTATCAGTTCTTTTTTCGTTTTCTATTTTCATTTCCATTATCAGTTTTTTTTTTCTTTTTTTTCTCTATATTTTATCAGTTTTATTGCTTCTTTATGTTATTGTTTTTAATGATACTCTCTTCATCCTAAAAATTATAATACCTCTGTCCCTGAATAATTATCTTAAATAATTATTCCGTTTGACTTTATTTTTTTAAAATTTATTATTTAACTCAAATTTTAATAAAGATAAGCAATTTAAAAAAGTTAAAAATATATATATTTGAAAAATTTAGACTGTAAGTATGTGACAATCATGAAATATTTCATTTTCGATGTCTAAACATTCATGAAAATAAATTATAGATTAAATGTTGTGAAACTATTAAAATAAATGAAATTGAATGACATATATATATACATATATATATATATATATATATATATATATAAATTTTAAGATACGGAGGGAGTACTGTATATATGATTTTTAACACAACTTTTATCACATTTCCATCATTTTTTCCAGCCCTAAACCTCAACTCCTATATTGCATCAAAGGGGTTCAGTGTCAACTTACAGTGACAAACCACCATTGAACTGGGGTTAATCTGTTTGTAAACAACAAGAGAAATGATATAGATCTAATCCTGAAAAAGAAGCCCAATGCTTAAGTTTTTGGTAGAGATGGAGCCTTTTTGCAGAAGTAACATGACACAAAAACATGAATGCCTCCATTTAGTTTATCAATTTCAAACCATTCTCATGGAAACATCCTGATTTCTGAGACAAACCACACAGGGTTCAATCTTTACTTTTACACTCCTTGAAAAATACACAAATGCATACCCAATGGTCCCAATCACACACTTATAATAGCTATGACCAAAGCCATTCTAAAAGCAAACACATAGTTAAACTCCAGATGTCATGGAAAAATATCATTTTAATGTTAGAAGCAGAAAACAAATTCATTAATCCAAAAGGTACATATGGACACCAAAATTGACTTTATAGAAATCTGAACACATACAAATGTACATATCATAGATGTTCATGTATATGCAAACCTACAGAATCCCAAGCTCTCTGTTACGATCACCGACGGAGCTTCACCGGAAAAAGGTAAGGAAATTCCGATAAGTAAAAGTTATGATTTTATGTGGAAAAGAAGTTCAATTATTGGTTCGTACGGGAGATTTCGAGGCATGATTCTCCGACGGAACAGTTAAAGGATTGGTCGTGGTCAAAACGGGCTTTGAACGGTTGTAAAAGGGTGGCCCGAGCCTTACGAAACTCCATCGGAACCACCGCGACCAATGGAAGAGAAAAATTACAAAAGGAAAGAATTGGGCGGGCTTCACGGCGCAACCACGGTGGAACGGCAGTGTCAGCCGTGAAGGCGTTCTGCCAGGTTGTGCAGTCCTCGGTGGAAGCATGGCGTGATGGTGGCATTCGTCGGGATGACGTTCTGCCTGGTCTCGCACTCGCGGTGGAATCACGACGGCATCACGACGCTGGCCTAGACGGCAGTCTGGCTGACTTTGTGTGGTACGTGGTGTGATCACGGCGGCAACACGGCGTTCACCATGGAGAAGGGCTGCCTGGCTTTCATAGTGCGCGACGGAAGGATGGGGCTGGGATGGTGCAAGGACAGCACCGCGAAACCTGGGTATAAAATGACCGCCGACGTCTTCTTCTTCATTCCGTCTTTGCTGTCCATCTCTCTACTCTCTCACTAGAAACCTAATTCTCTTAACCCTAGGTCCGATTTAAGCTATTAAATTTCAAGGAAACAAAGGATTCATGCAAGATTCAAGGATTTAACAAGGATTTCACACAAGATTGGAGCTTCAAGAACAAGAATTTGAAGAATTTCTGAGAATTGGGCAAAAATCAACTTGGAGTAATAGGGTTCCAAATTG
>JBBYHH010144850.1:0-23261 GCA_038382905.1 Daphne laureola
GTGAGAGATACCCTAGGGTATACTTTCGGCCGAAACTACCAAATGCAACTTAGAACTCATTTTGCAAAATTGAAGAAGCTTAAGGTCTATTTTGCTCTCCTAGGGTTCTCATTCTACCTCCACTATCCAGCCCCTAGGTTCATCATCTTTGAGCCTAGGATCTAAACCTGTATTGCCTCAACAACCGATTGAGGAGGTGCTAGGTCCATCCCATCAATCACGGCTTCAAAAAACCATCCCAAGGTGTTGTTCATCTCAGTTTGGTGCCAATTCTATCTCCACCCATTCTTCCTCCTTTGATCCATGTTGTAAGAGCCTTCTAACACCATAGGAGGTTCATATCATACCCCCCTTGCCACCCCTTACCTGCACACTTTCACCCGAAACTGTGGGCTGCATTTTGGAGCCACTCCCCTTATAGTCCATTGCATCTTCATCTGCATACATTGATCTTGGTAGGATTGTATTATAAGGGAAATAAGAAATTAGAGATTGTAAATGTGTGCGTTGCTAGGGTCTAACAACAGTTTGGGTTTATGGATGTGATCAGTGTTACGACCCTGAACCGACCACACACATTGTTGTGGTTTAGAGTAGTAACTCCCGGATCGTTGATAGTTGTTTGTTGTTAAAACGTTTGTAAAAGCTAGTAAAAGGACAACTAAAGTTGTAAATAAAGTTAAAATGTCATTTTACAACAAGTTTAAATGTGTATCAATAATATAAATAAATACAAGAATAAGAAAGTATACAACCGAGCATTCTACTAACCTATGCTTCAAGTCTTCTTCTCCGGTGTCAGTCTCCCGAATCTCCCTCCAATAGTTGAACATTTCCAGGTTCCAGGAGGGTGACACCCCTGCCAGGAAAAGGATTGATCCTGACTCGGTAAGTTAGCATATGTTCTTAGTTCCACTATTTGAAGACTCTTCATGTTGTATCTCCAGCTCCCGATGTAGTTTACACTTAGTATTTATCTTCCAGCATTGGCTTGGTAGGCTCTCCGAGTCGTTGAGTTTGTATCCCAGTCGTTGTCATGTATAGATGAGAAAAGTATATCAGTTGCCACATCATGGCCGAATGGTTGACTTATCCATCAAACATTCATAAATCTTTAGTCTACTTTGCACATTACTGATAAGTTACTAGCCAGGCTTAGTAATTACAGTGGTTGGTAATGAACCACTTTTAAATCACGAAACATGCTTAAGGCCGAGAGTAGTAAGAGACCATCACCTCATTTATTTCTTCAACATGCTATATTATACTTCATTCACTTTCCCAATTATCAAACACCAGACTTTCATAGTAACATTGTGATCCTTAAACATTATGGGAAACACCTTCATCCATTCGGCCCTTTGGGTATTATGGCATTTATTCCTTTAACTTCTCAATATTGTTTCCATGCCAGCATATGAGCCTTCAACAGTAATTTGTCAACCTTCACTTTAATGCTTCCAACACTAAACGCATCAATACTTCAACATATGTTTCGGTCATTGAGCTAATTTTAAGAGACTTCATTGACGAGCATGCATGTAACTTATATAAATTCATAAAGCACGGTCCGTCATCTTTATGGCATTAAGCACAGAGTAAGATATTCACAATGACCATCTCAAGAATCGGTTGTCAAGGAGTAGTTCAAGATTCACTCTATCTCTCAAGTAGTTACTTATTTCTATAAACTAAACCTCTAACAGTAATATTCCACTCACATTATCAGGAAATCCAGCACAAAATCAATAGAATAAACATCAATGGCCTCTTGAGCCAAGTCTTGGAATAAGTTTCCAATTCTTCATGCATTATAAATCTTACAAGAAATCAGTCATGAGAGGATAAGAGAGCATTGAAATTACTGGATTTACCTCTTTTCCTCCTTGTAGCCGAAACATGGCTGTTAGGTTTTGGGATTTTTCCTACAATTTCTGATAGAGGGAGATGAAGGCTGCTCCTTTGTTGATGGCATGGCCGAAATCAGTCTTCTCTTTCAACCTTTCAGCCGATCAGTGAGGTGATGAGAGGATGAGGCGAAGAAGGCGAAGAAGGCGAAGCTCTGCCTCTACTCGTGTTCGCGATCCATCCGTCCAGAGAAAGAAGTCTCATCCATTTATTTTTCTTCTTTTCTTCTATATATCCTGTAATTGTATAAATGATAAATAATTAATTAGTTAACCTTCAAACTTTCAGTAACTGGCAAATAAACCCCACTCCATCTAGTATTTACGTTTTGCTTTCTTTCTTTCTTTTCTAACAGTTTTACCACTCACTTATTCTTCTAACTTTCAAACTTGACAATTTAGTCACTAATTAAACTTCTTAGTTTTCAAGTAACCTCCTAAATTGAAAATTTCTTCAATTTATCCTAGTATTTAGAAATTTTACAGTGTTATGACATGTCCAAGAGGACAGACAGTGTGCAAACACACAGTTTCCCATGATGTTTAAGGTAGTAAATGCACCATTTACGCATCATTACCATTACTTTTATACACTTTACTTGCAACTCTCATATCTGGCAGGTGCAACATTCTGAGGTGCAAAAAGGAGTCAATTGAGCATCAAAGAAGATTTGAGATGAGATATTACGAGTTGCGGAGCATTCAAGACCATCTCAGACTAAATTGGAGAGTTGGCAATCAAGAGAAGAGTTGCAGAGGGCCAAATTGTACAAATTGAAAAGATGAGGAGCCAAGGTCGAGGAAGGCTGGCACCATTTTGAGGCACTAGTTAGGCACCCCATATTTACACTTGAACAAGACGTGGTGCATGACTAAGGCGCAGGTCTTGCGCCTCCTACTGACATCTGCCATCATTCTAGGCGTATGGAGTTGTGCCTATAAGGCGCACAAAAGGGCGCCACATTCAACCCTGGTGCAAGGATCAACGCTCAAAGGTGCAAGTGGGTTCCCCTCAAGCATCCCAGGAGCGTTTCCAGGGCGCCAAATATCCGCCTCCTCTCCAAAGCATGGCGGCACACCAAGGCGCAAGTGCTGCGCCTCATACACCCGCCTCCGATTTTCTCTCTCTTGACGGTTTTGCTTTCTTATCCGGATTAATTGGCATTTTTGGACCATTTTCACCCTTCCTTTATAGTATTAGGTACCCAGCCTGTTAGGGGCATTCTAGTATTTTAGATTTAGTATATATATGGGTGTTAGGCTCATATTTCAATATTCAAGAATTTTGTGGGATTTGTGACCTCCGGATTTGAGGGTCTTTCTGCTAGGGTTTAAGGCCTTCAACCCCAATTTAATGAGGGGTTGAAGGCCCTAAGTTGTGGATCTTCAATTATTGGGTGAATTCTAACCCTACGCTATTTCTATTTAATTATTTTAAGTTGCTATTAAATGCTGATCATCTCTATGTGTAACTTTGATAGAGTTAGGGATGCTATGTCTTAGTTTATCTCTAGCTTAGGGTGCAAGTGAGCTATTTCCATATGCATGTTTGATATCAATTCTGAGCACTTCTGTCATGTGTAGTATGCTGAATGATTCTTTTTCATGCTTACTCTTCTAAGTGCTCGATTAAAAGTCTGAGAGGAGTTTAATCGACACAACATTTGTGGAATTAATAGATTAGATTTCTAAATGTCAGAAATGACTTTAGTAAGTTAATTGGTGATTAGTTTAAGTACTGTAATTACTCAAAAGTGAGTATTGGATCACGAGAGTGACTAATTCCACTTTAGTTGAGAGGTGTGTTGTTTGCTCGAGAGAGAAGCAACCCAACATAGGTTAACCATCTGAGATTTAGAGATGACCTTGGAAGGTTAATTGGCAAAAACCTTGGGATTGAGTCTTGGACTACGAGAGTGCCTAAGCTCATTCTAGTCAAGACAGTATTGCTTACTCGAGAGAGGGGAGACACGGTCGTGGTAATCCACCTCGAACATGATAAGGAAATTGCTTGTATGATCCCTCGCTGAATTGATGAATTGATTTAGATGCGGTAATTGGATTTCCATGTCTCTAAGTAATTCGTGGTAGTTTAGGTTGTATGTATGTTTATGATATCAAATGCCTTAGATTCCAATCCTAGCGGATAGGATGATTGATTGCGGAAGAGTTAGAGATAATCACCATTGTCAATTGGTGGAGTTAGAGATAGTCTGCCTCTAGGACACGAGATTAGTAGCACACGCATGATCCTTAGGACGCACGATACACTTTGAGAACTCATGATTGAACTCCACAAGTATTGTCTTCATTCCCCTTCATGCTCTCATTTACATTTCTTGTTTATACTTGCACCTTCATCCTGATATATATCATCTCTCTTATTGTCCATTGCATTACATAGTAGATTAGGAACACATATTACATATTAATACTCTAGGCGTTCAGATTCTCTTGAATTTGATCCCTCATTTAGAGTCATTATATTGCTTGAATTTGTGCTTTGATTTCAATACACATGCAAAAAGCCTTAGCCATCATTAGTGAATTACGGTTTTACCCTTCGTGGTTATAGGTTCACATCCGCAAGATAGTGGTACATTAACTGACATCATCAAATTAGAATATCTTGGAGATTATAGTATTGCCTTATTCAAATGTGATTGGTGGGATGTTTATCACAAAGGAAGAGGCTACAAGGAGGAAAAATACGTATTCATACTCGTCAACACGTCTCGTCAGTTAAGTACAAATGAGCCTTATGTACTCGCTTCTCAAGCTGAGCAAGTTTACTATGTTAGGGTCATGAAAGATCCTACTTGGCAAGTTGTTGTCAAAACAAAGCCTCGAGATTTGTACGATATTCCTTATGAAGAATCAGAGACTGGATTGTGTCAGGAAAATGAGAACATTAGGATAAAATCTTTTGAGCATATTGTTCATTCTTATTCGAGGGTGCCGCTAAATACATCTGATTTTGATACAGATACCGTTCAAAATCCACCTATTACTCAAGAATCTATGGTGGAAGCTGATAGATGTGTCACAGATGAAGAAAAAGAAGAATTGCTTTCTAACAGTAGTGGCGATGATAGTTATATTAATGATGACCTTGATGATGATTTATGATTAGCCTCGAATGAGCATTTTACTTGTCATCTTTTTATGTTTCACAATAAATATAAATTCTAGTTTTTAAAAAATATTGTTATACTTTTACTCCCATAATATTAACCTTAACGGGTCAAACCCGCTATTTTTTTTACTAATGACAATCTAGACATGATTGTTTTTTTTTATTGAAATCTAGACATGATTTAAATTTATATGGTTACTATGATATATGGGTCTTATGAAAAAAAAATATTAAAGAATGTCAACAAAGGACTATAAATTGTGACAATTGCTAAACGACAAATATATAGGTTATTAGTGTCGAATGTTTAGTGTCAACGGTTCAAAGGTCACTAAAATAAGTTTGTGTTGGAAAATAAATTTGTCACTGTTTATAAGTATTAATTGTTACGAAAATATTTATTGGTCACAAATATATAGAATTTAGTGACGAATTATGAGTGACGACAACGTAAATCGTCACTCCATAACGACCTGTACAACTATTGTGACTAAACAATTAGATTGACACATTTACCATCATAAATTGTGGTAAATCTGATTTTCATGACAGATAATTCATCACTGAAAAAGCAATTTCTTGTAGTGACAAGGGAAGAAAGGGCGCAACCGAATACCGGATGGGACAAAAGATGGCGGCAGCGACTCTGTAAAACCCTAAGAGAGCATCGGACCATAGTTTCGTGTGATTGTACAAATAATGTTGGATATATGAATTTTGGTCCCAAATAAAACGAGAGAAATTGAAAAGTGCATATATTATTTAGTTTACTAAATATATTATTTTTTGCCAAAATATATTGATATGTGATACATATCAAATATGCAAATATAATTATCATCTCAGTTTCCATATTGCTTCAACTTTTTTAATACATATCAATCTAAATAAAATCATGTACCCACTTCAAAGTACAGGTTGATTAGCAACTGGTTAACGTACAATATGAAGATGATTAGTAGATGTTTCTGAACTTTTTGAGTTCTTTAGTAATTTTTTAAGGCAATAAACTATACAACACAATTTTACTCCAATCCGGGTGAAGGAAACTCCTCCTTCCTACATACGTGGCATGATATTATTGGTTCGTGCTACCATTATTAATTATAGGGCTGTCATTATTTATTATGGCGTGTGACAATCTATAAATAATTAAGGTGTCATCAATCAATAACATCATGCCACATATACAAAAATAAGGAGTTCTTTCCAATCCGGATTGGAGCAAAATTTTGTTCTAAACTATCGGTGTGGTACCGCCGGGATGCAAATTTGGAAGTGATCCTTGCATTGCTATAAAGAGAATTACTTTTCCCCCTCACGAGGTTTTATTCCGAAAAGATGCCTTGTTTGTTTTTATTTTCCTCATACAGAAATTCGAAAATTATATCAATTCTTGTTTCTAGCTATGATAATTAAAAGAGCGTGACCATAAAAAATCTGGATCGGAGTTATGGGCAGAAAATACTGGCACATGCAAAGAGGAGCTCTGAGCCTCTGACCTCCGGCATGTCCAGTTATTTTGGTAAGCAGTTATAACTCCTTAGCACCATAAAATTCATACGTTTGTTTTATGCCAGAAGTAACCTAAAAAAAATCACCACTTAACTTTCTAACTTATCATGAATTAGTTATTATTGAACTTTTTATCTAAATTACTGAATTTTTAATATAAATTTAGTCCCTCCATGTTATTAAATTTTTCATCTAACCGAACAAACTATTAAATTTTTAAAATCGTACAAATTAAATTATTGCATCTGATTTTGATGATGTAACTAAAGGAAGAATGACTTGAATAAGTTAAATTTAAAGTGCATCTAAGTCGTGTGTATGAAGAAAACATTGTTGGAAGAGTTGTCTCTCGAAAATGTCCAATAAAATTCGATTCAATTATAATTGAAAAAAAATGTCTTTAAAAAAAAAATGTGTTAGATCAAAAAAATATGATAATTTTTTTTTCCGGCTAGGAGCAAGAGAATGGCTCTGCTAGGGTTTTGTGGTATCTCCACCACCGGACTCGTGAGCATACTTGGCTTCCTCAACCACCAACATCTGGCTCAGGATTTTTCAAAGTTTACTCCATCTGCATCAATCGATATCCCAACGGAATTCCAGGTAATTGGAGTTCAAGTTTTCTACTTTGGAAAATTCTGTGAATCTTGGAGGAAAACAACAACTATGAGTTGAATTCAATGGGGGAGGAAACCGGTTTGGCGGCAGCGACGATAGGGTTGGGGGCTAGATGTATCGCCGATTGCAGACGGCGGCGGTACGGGCAGATCACGATTCAGTGGCGACAGTGGGTGTGGTGGATGGTGCGAAGCGAGTAGGGAGCCGCCGAATTGGATCGGGTTGGTCGGCGGTTGTGGCAGGCGAGGGAGCAATATCTTCAACGTTGGCAAGCTCTGTTTCTATCCCTGTAAAAAATTTCAAAGTTTCCACCATGGATGGCTAAATTCTTGTTTATTTCTGCTATGAGTTGGTATCAAGTATATGCCTGGTACATGATGCATCACTATCTGCAGGACTTGGGTTGTGTTGAAGGGGGAACGGAAAGCTATGATGTGTTGTTTGTTTTCTCATATACAATTCACATCAACTTATTAAGGTGTGGAGATTTTTGGATTATGGAGAAGATTGTTGTGCAGAAATTGCAAGGAGGAAGAGGTGTGGGAAAGAAGAATGCATGAAAGAAAGTGAGGTTGGCGGAGGTCGAACCTCGCGGCTCACCATGAAGATGGCGGATACAGGGTCCTCGAGTATAGTGTTGGCCTGGGGGTCCTCGATTGGCTTACGACTCCTTCTAGTCTCGTTTCGTTTTATAGTATATGGACTACCCGATTTTGCTTTTACCCCACGTTTTTGGCTTTATTGTTACGCATGTGGATATTTTAGATTTGTCTTTGTAATTGCACAAGTTAGTTTTTGGTACTTCGTGCTAGTGCGCTCTCATGATGTGCCCATACCATTTTTCTTTAAATCATATCAAGGGTATCGGATGTCTAATCTAGATGCTCTTTTCATCATGAACTTTATAGTGCCCTGGAGCCTTAATTGACAGAGCACAAACTACCAAAGGTTATGCCTTCTCTTACTTAGATTGCTAGTTAATCTTGTTTATGGGTTAGTGTTGTTGTGGGGTATATGGGTAGCGTTGTTTTTTAGTCTTGTGTCTAGAGTTTATCTTGTAATACTCACGTACTAATAAAATAAGTTGTTTAAAAAAAAATATATGATAAACAATAGAGATATTTTAGGTTTAACTTCTCGTCAATCTTCACGTCTGATTATATCATTATGTAAAGAATCACATAAAAGTATGAAAAATTCTTTCTCTTCTTCTTCTTCTTCTTCTTCTTCTTCTATTTTATACTCCCTCTATCCCATTATTATTGAAACATATTGACTGGCCACGCTATTTTATGAAGAGTTAGTTTTGTATTGACTTGGTAGGTGAAAGAATTGGATAGAGAGATAGTTGGGTAAATTCATATATAAAAGTTTACTAAATGAGGAAAGTGTTTCAATAATTTTAGAACAACCCAATAAGGAAAGTGTTTCAATGATTTTGGGACGGAGGGAGTACTATTTTTAAATTCTATTTTGTTATCCTCAAATAATTCTATTATTTATGCTCCTGCCTGTGACCCCAGCTAGCCTCCTCCCTCTTAGTCCTCTAGCCTTCAATCAAGCCTGAAGTGATGGACGAGAAGGTAATTGATGGGTTTTTTAAGAGCGAAATCGAAACTGACGCTAAAACTAAGTGGTCGCGTGACGTTGATCGAGTCATCCTGGATCCCGTCAGTGAGGAACTGTAGGCCATATAGATCTGCGACACATGCGTTGGCGATCATCGCCGTGTTGCAGAGGTTGTTGTTCATGATGTACTTAGCGGCCTCACGCATGACCGTGAGGCCTAGTTTCTTGATCTTGTGAGGCAGTGGTGGACACGAAGTTGAACCTCACCGGTGATCTGGAGCTAGAGGCGAAGGAGGTCGTAGTTTCGTGGATCGAACTACCGACTGAGTTCATGCTAAGGTTGATGGTGCCGAATCTGGGCATCGAAGAATAAGGGCATCAAAGAAGAACAATGGGCATGCCTCAGATAAAGCCCTCAAGTTTTTTCCCCCTAATTCGGCCCTATTAAATGACTTTTATCAACTTCAACCTTAACACTTTAAAATTATATAAATAAGACACTGAACCGTTAAAAATTTGACACCGTTAATCTAGTATTAGGCGAGTTACCGATTCAACAGAGTAAAATGCCGAAAACTACTAGTTCAAGGACTGAGTGATTCCAAATTATAATTTGAGGACTAAACTGAATAAGTGATAATAGTTCAGGGAACTAAATGATAAATAATCCTTAACTATTACCACATGGAATAGTTTAGGTTGGTTTTACAGACTTGTGCGTTGAAGGACCATCCTTTTTTGTTCTTGTATTGTTATTACAGTTTAAGCATTAGGTTCTTTTTTATTACTCCCTCCGTCCCTCATTAATTGTATCATTTAACTTTATTGTTTCAATATTTGATATTTAATTCAATTTTTAATAAAGATAAACAGTATAAAAAAATTAAAAAAATATATATTTAAAATTTTTGGATATCAAATTATGATTCTCATATGAATTTTCTAGTTTTTAATATCTAACAATATATGAAAATAAATTATAAATTAAATACAGTGAAACTGTTAAAACAAATGATACAATCTTTTAAGAACGAAGAAAATATTATTAAATTTTACTTTCAACTTTATGTTATATTCTCTCCGTCCCAGCAAAACTCATACATTCTTTTTCGGATTGTCTGAACAAAATCTAATACATTTTATAAAAATGAATTTTTTTTTACATTAATTTTACTTTATTATCCTAATTTTTTTTTGTCACTTCAAAAATTTATTTTTATTTTATATACCTATTTTACCTTATTATCTTTTAGTCAATAATATTTTTTAATTTCAGTGCGCAATTAAATATAGTTCATATTTACTAAGATGGAGGGAGTACTCTCTAACTACTCCGTAAGACTTTTAATTAGTTGGAACCAAATTTGCCAAATCCATTTCCATCCAACAGTCTCTATTGTCTATGCCACTAGAGCGAGTCTCCAAGCAAGATACTCGTATGTACGTAGCACAAATGTTTCCTCCGTAGGTTGACAAATTTTATCTTCATTTTTAGTGTTTGAATATTTGACTTATAAGTAAGATATATAATGAAAAAAATCAAATACAATTATGATACTCATATAAATTATTCAAATTTCTATATTGAAACATTTGTGAATAAAAATAAAAAAATAAATATAAAGAAAAACATATGAAACAAAGATTGAAAACATTTGTGGGTCGGTGAAATATTTTTTTTATGCTGTTTTTGGCTTGGTCAAAAGTGTTTTGCATCAAAATTTGAAAAAACATGCTCAGCAATTAACTAATTAACCGTTGAAGATAATTTCCACCAAGATCAACAGTTATCTCAACTCATCATCACCACCTCATAAACAAAATCCGAATCTATCAAATTAAAGTATTTCTCCAATCTTTTTCCTCGACAAACTTCACAATAATTTTAAAAAATACAAACTTTCCCCCCAAAAACACCAAATGAACACACCCGGACGTAAAACTTCAAAATATTGTATTCTTTTCACATGAAATTATATTTTTAATTAACTCAGAACAATTAAACAATACTATAAACTTCCTTCATCAAAAAAACAAAAAAAAAAGAAACAATACCATAAACTTCAAATGAATAATGATGAAAAGAGCATTAAAAATTTAATATTGTTAACTAATTCAAAAGAAAAAAAAAAGAAAAAAAAAAGAAACTTACCATCTTTCAGGTCGATTATCATGTTATCATGCTAATCAATTCGAAACAAGTTGGAACGAAATTAAATTCCATGTAGACTCCAAAACCAACCGGACTCGACTCAGCCGCTAGCTTTAAAGAGAGACCAGTACCGTAGGATTGGGAGCTTCCACCACACCTTTTCTCCATTTTGGACTTTTCTGCTCTCATTATCTGCTGAACCGCACACTGATAGCGACCTGCTTGTAATCATTAACATGGAGGTTAAACCAAGATCATTGTGACACACAACACCAGGCGCACTAGGCACAGCTCGCCAAAACAATAGCTGTATAACAAGATACAAGAGTTTTAAAGACAGAATCGCCGGCTGCTTCTGTTTCCTGTTCGCCAGATTCAATCTGAAGCACAGGGAGGGAGGAGCATGGAGAAGCATGAACATCCTGACGTTTATGGCATTCCCTTGTCGAACGAGGACTTCACTGCGCCTGAAAAAGCCGGTAAGTGGAGAGTGAACTTCATCTTTGATGAAGTTGAAACAGAAAACTGTTTGGTTCCGTAGTTACCTGGTTTTTGTGTTGTAGATGAAGTTGATGATTCGCCAATTGAGGAAGTCCGGCTCACTGTCCCCATCACTGATGATCCGACGCTTCCTTGCATGACGTTTCGGACATGGGTTCTTGGGATCATCTCCTGTTGTCTCTTGGGTTTCTTGAACCAGTTCTTTGCATACCGTCAAAACGCTCTGTTCATATCATCCATTTCGGCTCAGATTGTTGTTCTTCCCATTGGGAAGGTCATGGCAGCTTATCTGCCTTCCAAGGCAATTCGAGTTCCCGGAACAAAGTGGGTTTTCTCAATGAATCCAGGGCCTTTCAATCTGAAGGAGCATGTCCTGATCACAATTTTTGCCAATTCTGGCGCGAATCCTGCTTATGCAGTGAACATCATCACCATAGTCAAAGCTTTCTACCTCCGTGCAATCAATCCTTTTGCGGCTATCTTGTTAACTCTAAGCACTCAGGTAATCTACTGTCTCTAACCTTATGCAGAAGAATGTGGATGATGCTGTAACCGATGCTTTCAAATTTTGCAGCTGCTTGGATATGGATGGGCCGGAATATTCAGAAAGATATTGGTTGATTCTCCATACATGTGGTGGCCTTCTAACCTGGTTCAAGTGTCACTCTTTAGGTGCCCCTTTGTGATTCCTGTCAATTAAATTGCCATCCTTTTTCCTTGAATGCTCGTGGGTCTGAATTCGGTTTCCTTCTTGCAGGGCACTGCATGATGTTGAAGTAAGGCCTAAAGGTGGTTTCACAAGGCTGCAGTTCTTCCTCGTGGTTTTCATTTCAAGCTTCGCCTACTATGTTGTACCCAACTATCTGTTTCCATCTATTACCGCGCTGTCCTTTGTCTGCTGGATATGGAAGAACAATGTCACGGCACAGATAATTGGGGCTGGCAGGGGAGGACTGGGGATCGGATCGTTTGGCCTCGATTGGGCGACGGCGTCTGCCTTCATGGTCTCGCCTCTAGCAACACCAGGCTTTGCTATACTCAACATGTTGGTAGGGTTCATCCTAGTGCTTTATGTGTTGATACCTACAGCTTATTGGACAAATTCATATGAAGCCAGGAGGTTCCCAATTGTCTCCTCCCATGTGTTCTCGTCTGATGGGCAAAAATATGATGTCAATCGAGTTTTAAACTCATCATCCTTCTCGTTCAACAAACTGGGCTATGAAGACTACAGCAAAGTCAATTTAAGCATCTTCTTCGTGTATATTTATGGTCTTAGCTTCGGGACATTGGCAGCTACCGTTTCCCACGTTGCTCTTTTCCATGGAAGGTAATTAACCTGTTTTCAGCCTTTGCCTTAACTCTTTCTTGAACATTTCACAGTCTGCACTGGGCCCTTTTTGACAGGTCAATTTGGCAGCAAACAAAAGCAACCATGAACAACAAGTTTAGTGATGTTCACACCAGACTAATGAGGACAAACTATGATGTAGTCCCTCAATGGTGGTTCCACTCTCTGTTGCTCCTCTGCATTGCACTTGCCATGCTCGCATGCGAAGGCTTCGGAAGGCAATTGCAGCTCCCTTACTGGGGAGTAATTCTTGCTTTTGGGTTGGCCTTATTTTTCACTCTCCCAGTAGGAGTAATTGCAGCTACAACGAATCTGGTAGACACACTTAGAACACACAATATTCAGACTCTCCCTCCTGTTGTAGGCCTCATAACTTTAACCTTCATATTTTGTTGCAGCAACCTGGATTGAATGTTCTGAGTGAGCTGATCATCGGCTACATCTATCCTGGGAAGCCTCTTGCAAATGTAGCGTTCAAGACTTACGGCACCATAAGCATGTCTCAGGCAATAACGTTCCTTGCAGACTTCAAATTAGGGCACTACATGAAAATCCCGCCGAAGTCCATGTTCATTGTTCAGGTATTTTCTTCTTTGTTTTCTCATTTACCAGAAAATATATCATTAGACTGAACCAGTGTGAAACTGAAGTTGGTAGGTACAGTGATATCATCCTCGGTCTACTTTGGCACTGCTTGGTGGCTACTGACCACAGTGGACCACATCTGTGACCCGACTAAGCTACCGGAAGGAAGCCCATGGACTTGTCCCGGAGACGATGTGTTCTACAATGCATCCATCATATGGGGTGTGGTCGGACCTCTACGAATGTTTGGCCGCCTGGGACTGTACCCTGAGATGAACTACTTCTTTCTGTTTGGCCTTCTTGCACCAATGCCAGTATGGATACTCTCCCGGATGTATCCTGAAAAGAAATGGATAAAACTGATAAACATTCCGCTAATCATGTCTGGGACAGGGGGTATGCCAGCAGGCAAGGCTGTAAACCAAATAACCTGGCTTGCAGTTGGCCTTTTCTTCAACCTGTACGTGTACACCCGATTCAAGGGCTGGTGGGCTCGCCATAACTACATTCTGTCTGCTGGTTTGGATGCTGGAGTGGCCTTCATGGCTATCCTCTGCTACTTTACACTGCAGATCAATGACATCAATGGGCCAAACTGGTGGGGCGCTCCTTTAGATGATCATTGCCCGCTCGCCAAATGCCCAACCGCCCCTGGCATTGTGGTAGAGGGTTGCCCTGTTTTTTAGTGATAAGCTAGTTGTCCACTCAGTATATTCAAAGCAATATAGTTACAGTAGTTACACAAGAAGATGAGAACTGCTATGCAGCACTGTAGATCATCTTAGTCTTAGATACCGCATACTTTAACCTTGCAAAATCAAGTGGCCAGATTGTCTCTAATATTATTAATCATTCGCAAAATAAAGTAAACAAGTGTAAAAGATGATCGCACTTGGAAAATTATTGATGTATTCCTTACATGCATCAGAATGATCTGAACCAGTTACTTGATCAAAGAAAAATAACATTGTCAGGTACCAAGAACCTTTACGGTACAGGACAAATAGTCAATTTCCATAATTATGTTGGCCCGCAAGTTTCCAGCTATGAATAAATCATAGTAAGTTGAAACAGAAACCAACAGTAATGGTATTATGCTCCCAATAATTTTAGGAGTTCGGACACCTTGCTGGCGTAATAATCTGGGTGAACAGTATTTGAGGGGTCTTCAAGAGCAGATTGAGTGGTTACTCCTGAAATGTCAGTACCTAATAGTTAGAATTGATGACATGAAGCCTCCTCAAAGTGGGGCACAATCAGCTTATACACCAAAATAGTGAAATACAGTAAATGCTTATGGCTGTAACTATCCAAAACAACTCAGAAATAAAAAAATTTACACCCTCAGCATCATTAGTACTACTACCGAAAAAAGATCAACATTGACTGTTAGTTTGGAATCTCATTGGGGCCAGGAAGAAGATATACCTGAAAAGACAAGCAACGTTTTACAGCCAGCATTTTGCCCAAACAAAATGTCAGTGTCTAGTCTATCGCCGACCATACACATCCTGGAAGTACTTATCTGGAATCTGTGGAGAAACATATAGCCAATTACTAAATCTCAAAGGTCATATCAGGACTTATTGATTATTAGTACTAGTTTCAAAGAAAAAGTTGAGCGTGTTCACATATGCAAGCAGTTCAAAAGACAAACATTCATTGGATGAAAGCTTCCACCAACAAGGCCAGGTTTCAAGCTCAAATAATGCACAGTTACAACCATATGTACTCTGAAGTTGTCTTGATTTTTTCTGTGCAAATATAACACTTTTGCAGCATCAACTCACATATCATTTATCATGATAATAGCTGATTTGACTATACAGTATAGAGGAAATTGGTGCCAAAATGAACAAGCTCGAGCGTCAACAAATACGCCTGCTCAGATATAATAATGATCCATGTTGTAGTATATTCAAAATGCAGAATTATTCAAAAAGATTGCCTCGTATTAAATTTACTTTTCAAGTAAAAAGTCCATCATAAAGGTTGATGGCTTTCCAACAACTATAGGCTCCTTTTCAGTTGATCCACAAACAGCAGCGACCATGCAGCCCGCACCTGTGAAGCAAAAACATGAAATATGAGAAGCAACTCTTTTGAAGGCATCAAACCACGACTAGAGCCTAGCTTCCATACCAGGCCACTCTTGTAAGTCTGTCATATGTCCCACTGCGTCACGATTCGTAGCTATAAAAATGCAACCAGGGTTTTCCCTTATACAAAGGGTTGCATACCTGCCAACATAACCCGAGTAAGTGCATGAAAACATATGCTGATTCTTCTAATTTTGCAGTTCTAGCTATTGACTAGGCCAAACAAAAATACAAAAATACAAAAATACACAAAAAAAAAAAAACAATAATAATAATAAAAAAAACAATCAATTACATCCATCACGAGAAACACTTAATGTAATAAGAGAACTAGGTAAATAAAAAGCACACAATGATACTGATGATAACTGCTTAATTGTTGCAATATCGTACAATAAAATAAAATAACATAACAAATAGTTCTATTGTGATTCTTGCAGGTAAAGAAGTTCAGCAAGCTGCCATTGTTGTCACAGAGGTTAAAGAAATAATATAAGTTCAAAAGTAAACATTTGGTCTGTACAAGAGAAACTGAATAGTATAATCACTTATCGAAGCACTAATTCAGCTTGTAAAGCTGGAGCACTGATGAATCATTGTAACCAAAAAGCACCTTATTCCAAACTATGTTGGGGTCAGTGGCATGAAGTTTATAATGTCAATTAATTTAAAATTAAACACTATAAATTTATGCAAAGGCACAATGGAAAGTTTTACGTCGGATGCGCTTCTAGTCAAACAAAACTAGAAAAGAGTCCTACAGTTGCACCCTACATATACCAAGGAAATTTAGCATACATTCTGGGTGGTTCAATTTAAAATGACAATTTCAGCAATGTAAATAAAGCATTTCTTCAAGTTACCCTTCTCTCTTGCTTCCTGGCCTAGCTCGGCCCATTAAACAATTGTTTATCCCAAAACTAACTGAACCAACCAGATGAATTATTTTTGGGAAATTATCATTTACTCCCTTGAGGTTTGACATAATCTTCACTTTGCCCCTCGCATTTTCGGAATCCTCGAAAAAACTCCTGAGGTTTGGCGAAATCTAGAAAAAAACCCTGAACCTTAACTGTTGTTAAAATATCCGGTAGACCTTGGGTTTAATTATAAAAGTTACACTGCAAGTTTTTAACCCTAAAAATTTTACCCTCTCCCCCACTAACTCACCGCCCAAACTCCACCCTCTCCTAACACCGCCCACCCTCGGGCTCTCACAGCCGTTCTTGGCGTCACACTGATGACGTTGCCCGTTGTCGCCCGCCTAGCCTCCTAGCCTCGATGGCTCAACCTCTCGCAACAGCCAGCCCTTGCGATCCCTCGCACTAGCCGACCCCTTCCCCTCCACCCTTGCGTACTTGCCTAGCCAGTCACGCTGCCCGCTCCAAAATTGGGTCCCGTCCCCACGCTCTCGATGGTCTAGATCTTCAGGTCTGGGATCGTTTAGAAGGCGGCAGCAGGGATGGAGAATGCGAGTTTAGGGTTGAGGGTCATCCGGAGGGTCTACTGGTGGTGCGGGCAGAGGTGGGTTGTGGAAGACTTTGGGTGGTGGGGGAAAGGGTAAAATTGTTAGATGGTAGAACTGTTAGGATTAAAAACTTGCAATGTAACTTTTGTAATTAAACCCAATATCTAAAAGATATTTTAATGGCAGTTAAGGTTTAGCGGGGTTTTGTTGGGGATTCCGAAAATGCAGGAGGCAAAGTGAAGATTATGTCCCATTATGTTTCTCCACTCAACTTGATTTGCGGTACCAGCCACTAAAGATAAAATTTAAAGTATAAAGCTCTGAACCATGCTCTATTGCAATTTCTCTTTCCCCCTTCTGAACTAGGTTCATCACAGAAAAGGCAGGATATGTTTTTGCAAGCACTGGCTGAAAACATAAAATAAAAAACAAAACAAAACAAAACGAAGAAAACTAAACAAGAAGAAATAATTAATGCCATACTGGAGCTTGTAGTAGTTAATATTTGGGTCTAATCCAACAACAACAGCTCCAACCTGAAGAAATAGACAATGGTGTTACAATCTTAAAATTTATGTGATAAAGCTTAAATGACAAGAATTTATGAAAGGTGTTACATTACACTCTTATCATGCTCAAATATAATATTTGATTTCCATTCAGCCCGCTTTTCAGAATCTCCCTGCCATCATAGACTACACTCTATTAGGGAAGAACGACTGCGTGCAGAAAATTATTCTACTGTTACAATACCTCTACATTACTGCAGGGTTATATTTGTAAAAGTTGGGGTTTAGAAAGTGGATATGTAACTCTAATTGAGAAAAATGATTTAATATAGACTTTGAGTTGTGAATCGGATACTGTTAGAAATTGGTGATTAATTGGCCAACTATTTTCCTTGTGTGAAAAGGAAAGTATAGGTCGGTTAATAGATGGAGGGGAGTATTAATGGCTAGCTTAGCTTGCTTGTGTAAAAGCAAATGAGAACATGAAAAGGTAGGCCGGTTAATAGGTTTAATAGGCTAGTAGAAAAATTAACAGAGGCTTTTCAATGCTCCATCAACTTGGCTTCCTTAGCAAGAAAGCTTGCTCCACAAGCATGAACCATCAATCAGCCTATAAATATGCTCATCCTCCATCCGAATATCATCCCACCAGAAGCAAATCACTCCAAGTTTGTCAAAACATTACTTGTAGAAAGTAGAGAGTTTAGTTGTTTTACTCCTAATTTAAGAGAGATTATTATCATTGTTTCTCCTTACATTAGAGAGGTTGTAACTCCTATTTTCACGTAGTGGATTTCTCTATCCGGGTCCATGGTTTTTTACCCTTACGGGTTTTCCACGTAAAATCTGTGTCAATCTCTTCTTCCATATTCTCAAATTTATCTGTTATAATTTTGTCTGAGCACGAATTCCGCAACAGATACTTACTGGACCACCAAGGCTGGTATATCCAGCAAGGTTTAGCTCTTCCAATATGCCTTCCCCTCCAATTACATAAACCTGCAAGAAGAGAAAACTTAACAGTCAGACCACGAAAAGAATTATAACCTAACATTGCATGGGATTATCTGAATCAAGTCATTCAGAGCATGAACAGTTTTCAACTGTTGACCACCTTCTTCTCAGGGGGGAAACGGTTGATCTTCAAGTACATTGCTGCAGCAAAAGATGAGGAAAAAATTTCGTCCTGCACTAGAAGTGTTATTTATTTTAAGGAAATGGAAACCAGGAAAAAAATAGTATAAACAGTTAACAGTAGTGCTACACACACCTAAGAAAAAATATAATAGTATAAGGTGTGTTCTCCAATAATTTCATCAATAAATATCAAATCAACATTTTCCTTCCAATTTCTTATCTCACAAACATCAAATCAATTTTCCAATACTTATCATTTTCTTCACCAAATTCTCCCAAAAGAAAACCCCCATAATCCCCATCCCATAATTTTATCACTTGCTTTTAATTTGTGTGTAGTTAGGCATAGTTTTGCACTTCTCATAAAAAATATGGTAATCAGATTATTGCATTATTTATCAGCAACAATAATGAACAGAATTATACATACTCTATATTACAAGCTTAGGTGTCTCAACATCCAGAATCTTTACGGAAAACTGAAAAGTCACAAGCTGTGAAATGATGAATTAAGAAAAGTTATGTGCTCATTATGCTTTGTGTCCAAGGCTTTGAATTAATTCCACATTGCTTGGGGCGAACCTGATCATCACTCTGATTCTCTCATATCATATGATACACTTAAATCCAGTATGGGAGCAAGTAGAACTGAAATTGAGATCGATGAGGAAGATAAATTGAACAATAGATTAAAGGAATCAAGTATTTGAAGATGAATGCTGCATTCACAATTAATAACAATTCTTAATTTTCCTTGCTCTGTGGAGTTTGTTTCCACTCTATGGTGAAGTAGTCGAGATCAAACGGTCAGAGTAGTAACCCGGAGGTCATTCAATGGACAGGTACATAGAGTACAATTCTCACAAATGTTGTGTTCAATTTAAAAGAAATTTTGACAGATAGTTTTAGTTTCTAAAAAGTTGAGAGAGAAACTGAAAGTAAAGTTTGAATATACAAAAAAGTTGGAATTGCTTCATGCAAAGAGCACAAAGAAAGGCTGCCTTCTCCCATAAGATTTATCTGAGTCTTTATAGGAATTTAATATCTGTATCAACTAAAGAATATAGAACCCGAACAGTTATTGCTGCTCTGTCAGTATGGGTGAAATGATCACCTGGAATCAGTAGCTTAGAAGGTCATAGTATGAGTTAAGCTTTTTCCAGAAATTGGGTGAATGCCATTAGTATATGAAGCCAGTTAGTAGCTGATATACATGGTTCCTGTGATGATTGGGTTTCTTCACTGTGCTTCCTATTTTAAATACTGTTCAATTCCCTCACACATCTATTAATTAGTTGCTTTGTTAATAGGCATATACAATTGAAAGCATCGGGCAATTTTTACACAATTCATACGTTTTGAATGTAGAAGTTAGACAGCTTGGTCATCTTACATGGGTTATGGTATTGTATTCTTTCTGTGAATTGAGAATGAGTTGGTGTTGATTTGAATTAAAACAAGTAACTAACATAAAAAATGATTTCAACCAGCCTACGTGAGATGATATAAATGTTCAAGTTCAACAAAGCAAGCGAACCGGAGAAACGGAGAGACCGAGAGATTGAAACTTCTCAGCGTATTGTTGGCGCGACTTGGTGGAATTGTTGGTTACGAATATTAGGCGTTTTCCCTGTGGCAGGAGAATGCATTAACAAAAACGCAGGCAAATTGAAGAAACCAATGGAAATGAGAACCAAGATAAAGAGAAAGAGCGATAGCGAGACCAATGAGCGAAGCAGGTCCAGCGTTTGGGGGATGCCATCGATGAGCTTGTCGCCCTTCCAAATCACGCCTATGAGTCGAGATCTAATCAAACATTTCATAAGAGAGAAGAGTAAACTAGCGAAAAGAGAGAGCGCAGAGGAGACCATCGCAATCGAAGAGAAAGGCGTCGACGGAATCGAATAGACGCCTGCTGTTGAGAGAGGAGAGCATCTGAGCAGCACTCTTCGGAGCTTCCATGGCTTCGTCTTCTGCTAAATTCACATCGATCAAGTTTACAGGCAATTGCGGCGGAGTTGCAGCAGACAAACACCGGCCCGAAACATGAACGTCGATTCAGTATCCATGACAGTAGACTGATGGCATAATCGCCGATGAAAAGTAAAAGTTTAATTTTGTCCAATTTGCCGCAATAGTTTAGCAGATAAATCAATTTCGTGATCACAGTTTTATTCTGTACCAATTTGATACGAGTAAATTGCATAAGGTATACCTGAATTATATCATTCGTTATAAATTTATATTTGAATAAAATTTTATTGTAAAAGTGATTATAAAGTATGAGTACGTTATAAATCTATACCCGCGACTTAACATCTATTAAAATTTAACTGAATTTGTAAGAAAAATTCTCAAATTGACCATTGGTGTCGAAAATGTGTTGAATATCCCTCTAACTTTATAATTTCATTTTTGAGTCATTATTCTTTATCGCATGTGTATTTTTTCAAATAATCTTCCCAAATTATTCATATTAAATTTAAATTGAGTCTAAAATATCAACAAAAAAAAATGATCAAATATGAAACAAAAGTATGAAATAGATAATATTTGTATTTAAATTTACTTTTTCTACAAAAAAGCTTACTATCAAAACAAAATTTAAGAATTAATAATAATTTTTAAAAAAAATCTCCAATAGCTATATTAAATTATTTAGGTAATGTAAAAGATCTTCAATAATGACATTAAATTGTTAGTTATTAACATCTAAGTAAACGTGATTAGGTACCCTAGAATAACCCATAATATATACTCCACATTAGAAACCTAAAACGTGTCTGGGTTTTGATCAATTTCCGGCCATCGGCCCGAGTTCCTTTCAAGCGGCGTTGGCTTGACTTGCCAATCTCGGTGGTTGTCTTCGCCCTCACGCTCCTCACGGTGTCGTCGTTCTGTTCTCTCTAGATTCTATATATTTTCTCTCTCGCGCGCATAGGTTTGATGGGGAGGCTTGGCCGGTGAGCCACTGCCTCCGATTACGAAGTGGGACGGCCGGTTTTCAGTCATACGACACAATGGCTTGGACAGGGCCGCGTTTTGCAGAGGTGGTTGGTGCCTTTTGAGTTGGCTAGCGGCAAGATTCATGGCCAACGACGCTCGAATCCTTCCACTAGCGGGGCAGAATCTCTATCTCCGGGGGACTTCCAAATTGCGTGGATGATGCTGTCACCACCCCCTCCCTACATGACCCGGTAGGAAGCGTACGCGAGGCCGGAAGGGCGGCGGTGACTAAACACACATCCTATAATACGCAGTAATAATGTGGGTTTAAACCACTATCCGGTCCCTAATACTGATTTCAGCTGAAGCAGAATTTCTGCTTTTCAGTAGGCCACCTGTCACACCAACAATTTTAGTAAATTCTACTGATGTCCAAAACACAAACCGAATTTTTTTTAGTAAACTAGACACACAAGGCTACAACCATAAACATTTTCACCCAAAATGGATCAGCCATTTAATGCAGTTTATTAGGGCAAGTTGACTCAAAGTTCTGCAATTTCCTGAAAACAGTTTTCCTCGTACCTGCACTTCAAAATTCACAACATATACAGATATACTGAGCTCCGCTCAGACCAGATGCACTAGAAAAGAGTATGTCATTTCACTACCAGGCAGATGCTCCTGATAAATAAACATGCAATCAAGAAAATCCACAATAAATATCATCAATAGGTCATTTCATCAGTAACCTGTTTCACACATCATCGATCATTTCATCACATAAGTATACTTAATCGTATATTCAATTCTACATGTATGTATGCAATCTACATCTATAGAGCCATTTCTAATAGGTGATACCACTTAAGTATAGGTGCTTGGATCTACAGGATCCCGACAACTAGCACACAATACTGCTGCTACTGAATACATGAAAAGAACATAAAGGTTAACCGTTAGTCATATTTATACATTAGTGGTCGTCCAGAAAATCCAAAAAATCCATTTACATGTCATAACCATTCACATTACTGACATATCTTTCCATTTTATATTATAGCCATTTCTTTTCATACTTTCCTTTCCGTATCATATTCTGTATTCACATCATAACCTATTTCCACATCACACACATTTTCTCTATCGGGCTCACCCCACCCTTTCCCTTTATCATTAATCATAACAATCAGAAGGAGCTAACAATACCTTTAACACATTAACACAATATAACCGAGCGAGATACTTTGCAGTCTATCACTATAAGCTCTTGAAAAGATAGTTTATAATGAAAGGGGTGAGTTTTCGAGAGAACTCAGTTATGGTTTATGTAGAAATAAAAGTTTTCTTCAATCATTACCTGTAAAGACAATGTTAGCATGACAGGATGCACTATACTAGTGCAATGTCCTAAATAAACGTGATGCACATGAATGTGTGTCTGCAATGGACACTTTTCTTCGCGTGATGTACCAAAGTACATTTCCTAGTCCATCCCACATATCACGATGACCTCCGTGATCCTCTTTCATACCACTGGGTGTCACCACCATCCATCATGATCGCTAGTGCGGAAGCGTAACTTACTTTTCTATTGTGGCTGGTGATGTCAGAACGGAATCCATCAGAGTTTTGGTTCCCAGAAAACTGACTAATTTAAAACTTTCCCTTAGATAAATACTAACGAGTCGTTACAGAGTTTTAACCAGAAATATAGCGCGGTGAATTAACCAATATATCGTTATACATCAGATAGGAACCTCCGCCC
>JBBYHH010144851.1:0-14231 GCA_038382905.1 Daphne laureola
TTTATTCTGCTTTGCTAAGATTTTATTGCAAATATCTTACTCTCACATCACAGGAGAGATTTGGCTCCACATTTGAAGTCCTTGATGGGGCCATGGTGATACTCTCAGTTTGATTCCAGTTCTGAAGTTTCAGCTGCTGCGAAACGATCTTTACAGGTTTGACCTAATTTTCTTACTTCTGGGTTAAAGTACTGGTAGTCTTAATAAATTTATGATCAGGTATCCTTTATTTCTGCTCTCTGTATTCTTATCCATTTTTTCTTTTGTTTCCAAAGTATTTGTACTGCATCTTAGTGTCCTGCGGATTATAGCATTCTCACATTCAAATCATATTAACTGTAGGCTCAATCAAGCTTTTTACAACATAGTTATGGTTAGATACAACTATCCAGAAAAGCATAGTCGATTATCTTTAAAATTCCTTCCTAAGAAGGTTGTGACCGGAAAGGCATCCGCCATAGTTTTAACTAAAATTTTGACAATTTATTGACACTATAAGCTTCATGCTACCGACACCAACATAGTTGGGGTTATGGTTCTGTTTGATGATTACTGATGATGATGCTTCAAGCAACTATGTTTTGCATAACATTTTTTTAAGAGCACAATAATTCTGTTTTAAAACCGGACAAAGGAAGAAACTGGAAGAAAGTCATTTTTCACCTTAATTTTACCATATTCTCAATCTTTTCGATGTTGATAGAGTGTTGGCTTTCAGATTCTCTAAGTTATAATGGAATATGTAAAGGATGACAGATAAGAATAGGTAAAAAGCACGTACAAAACCCTAAACTATCGGTTCCGTTCTTTTTTGGCTACTCAACTGTTTATTGGGCCGAATAAACCAGTCAGCATTTACTTGTGTATCAATTTGGCCACAACTACATATTTTTACATCGTAAAATTCACAAATTAATCATAACCTTTTTTTATTTTTACTAATCAAATCCTATATCTCTATTTCCACAAAAAAAGACCACCATCTTCATGAATCTCTCCATCACGAGGAGCCAGGTTTGCTCCAAATTTGCTCTTCCTATCGTTTCTCACTTCCGGACCTGAATTGGAACAAAAACTGGGTTCAATACAGTTTGTGGAGTGTGTGCACAGGAAATAACTTGGGAAGGGCTAGATGGGAGTTGGTAGATGATGCATGCCTGATCTAACTAGTATTCTTTGCAATTAATTCTAAGGTTGAGAGAGAGAGTAATTTGCAAAAAAGGAACAAAAAATAGAGCAGTTAACTGAGTAGTGGAAAGGAAAGCAGAGAGCTAATTTTATACAGAGCATCACTCCATTTTTTTTTTTTTTTTTTTTTTAAGATTTTATAAAACATCATCTTACTCATTTGCATGCTTATGATTCGTCTCCAAAAGAAATTGCCACTGGAAGGAGTGAAACTTTTTCTTTTTTGTTTGTTGTGTTTCTAACTTGTTGGCAAATGAAAGGTTGGGTTTGTGGATCCAGGTTTGAATCGCTGAATCTACTTCTTCGGTGTGCTTGGCTCAAAACTGAGAGGCATGCTCGAATTTTCTTGCTCCTCTCTACTTCCACAGCCACCAAGAACCCAAACCCAAAATTCCTCTGGTTTCTTTGTTTGAAATTGAACCTTCTCTGGCTCTGCTTCCAGATCCACCTGCAGAACTTGGACATGTGCACTGCTGCCTGTTTCGCGTTCTTGGTCATCAAGGCGGTGTATCGAGCGGTTTCCGGCATCAGTAGATCCCACCGGATCTATCGCAAATTCAGGGGCAGGGAATTTGCCTTGAATAGAGCAGCAATTCGTAGAGAAAAGATTCCACCGCAGAGAATCCCGAAACCCTGCATTGCAAAGACGGCGACTATGAAAGCTCCTCGAGTCTTCTTGTTGGCGTGATAGAGGGTGCCGAGTAATAGAGTTAAGGGGTTTATTAGTAAAAATTAAAATGGTTGTGGATAATTAATGAGTTTTACCTTAAAAAAATCACAATGATGACCAAATGGGTACACATTCAAAAGTTGAATGGTTTATTCGATTTAACAAATAGTAGAGTGGCCAAAATGAGACAAGAGGGATAGTTTAGAGTTTTTATTGTGCTTTTTGCCAATAAGAATATGAGCTTATTTTTCAGTGCCACCAACTAAAGATGTCATGACTTTGCTTATGTATCTGGTTATGGTGGGATGCTTCTGTGACATTAGAAACATTATGATAAGTAACTACTTATTGAGGATATTATTCTATTGTCAACGTCTCTACATTTTCATGAAAATAGTATAATTCCCTTGGCATACTTTCTGAACATTAAAAGGACACATTGGTATTACTTGGTTTTCATTCTGTTGCTGCCTTCTCACTCACCTTGAACATGAAAATTTCAGGTGGCCTTCCCTTCTCCCGAAAAGAGACTTGATGCTTTAGCTCATTGTGCAGTTGATATTTTGACATATTTAGAAGAAAATCTAAAGCTCTCTCCACAAGATTTGTCAGATAAGGCACTTGCCAAGGATGAGTTAGAAGAGATGCATCAACAGGTAAGCTTTAAGGTCACATTTTGTAATGGATATTGCTTAAGTCTTTTATTACTAACTTTAAATTCTCGTATTTGTTGAACTTCCAACTTTTTTGGAATGGAGTTTAAATTGGGGCCATGGTCAACTTTAATGTTAAAAAGCCTGCCATTTTTTTAAAAACAATTTTTAGCCTGAGGCCTTCTGTATACTTCTGGTAGATTCAATTGTAGGTGGAAATGCTTTTATGAGACGATGGAATGTTGTATGCGTTTAGTTTGCTGTCATGTCTATCCAAAAGCTGCTTCTTCTTGTGCCAAAGAAAGCCAGGGAAAAGGAAAGAGAATAAATCTTAAATGTTGTTTGGAGAGGAAGACACTAGCATGCCACCCTGCGCTAGGTAGAAACTAAAAAAATTAGTCTTATTATCTCAGAGTAAGGTTTTAACGGCAGTTGATGTATGCTGAAATGTTTATGAACATTACTTTGAGAATTAGTGTGTATGATGTATTATTTTTAACCTCTCCTACTGGATTTTGGATTATCGTAGGTCAAATGTTGTTCATTACTGGCTTTGGCTACATGTCTAGATGTTTTAACGCAAGTGGAGAGACCTTGCCTTGAAAATGTGATTGCTGAGTCAAAACATGCTTTGAAGGCTGGGACAATTGCTATCTCTTTTGCTGAAAGGGTATTCCCTGCAAATAAGTATTTCTTGGATTTCTTGAGCTCTCAAATACCTGCTATTAGATCAGCTACATTCTCGCTATTGAAAAGTTATATAAAGAACGTACCTCATGCATTGAATGAGGAAAATATGAAAATCTTGCAGCAGCAATCCTGGGTGCATTCCAAGAAAAAGATCCTATTTGTCATGCTTCAATGTGGGAAGCCATTTTGCTAATTAGTAAGAAGTATCCTGAGAGTTGGAGTTCCGTAAATGTCCAGAAAACTGTACTAAATCGACTATGGAACTTTCTTAAGAATGGCTGCTTCGGGTCTCAGCAAGTCTCATATCCAGCGTTGGTATTGTTTCTTGACGTTCTTCCTGCCAAAGTAATAGTCGGGCAGAAGTTTGTTTTTGACTTTTTGCATAACCTGTGGGCTGGGAGGAATCTAGTTCATTCCACAAATATGGACCGCCTTACATTTTTCAAGGCATTTAGAGAATGTTTTATGTGGGTGTTGCTCAATTTATCAAGGTATGATTAGTCAAGCTATTCTCCATTATACTAGTAACATTGCAGATTTTTGTAATAACAGATCCTGATATCACTGTCTTGTTTTTGTTTTTTCTTAAATTGTTCTATTATTTCTGTACTGAAGTTACATTCTTGTCGTACTAGAATTTGTGCAGATGATTCCATCATCCAACTTCGAATCACAATTGTGGATGATATACTTGTGAAGCTTATGTGGCAGGATTACCTATTATCGTTCAGCTTAAATCATCAGCGCAGTAATCTGCCCAATCAGGGCAAACATCTGGAGAAACAGAATATTATTTATCCTGCAGGTTATTCAGAGGAGATAGGGAAATGTATCATTGAGATTCTTGCAGCTGTCTATTCCCTGGAACATCAACTACTTTCACACTTCTCCCTGGCGATCCAAGAAACCAGTCTTCAGTTGCTTCAAGAAAGAGGGGATGTAGGACTGCATATTGAGAAGGTTGATGTGATAAATAATTTCCTGTTATTGCTGAAGGAGCACATGAAGCTGGGTGGGGAAACTTGGCCTTTTGAATACTTGGTGGGACCATTACTAGTCAAGTCTTTCCCATTGATCACGTCACTTGTAAGTGGTACATTTTAAAAGGAATTCTCTGCATGGCTTATTCATCCTCTCATAGGGTACAAAATTTCTGTGTCCAGGAATGCATGATCTGAGTACTTGCATACTGTGGGAGCTTGGTTTTCGCATGCTCTATTTACCTTGTCTGCTTATGGGTTAAACCATAAGCTAGGTTCATTGGAATGAATTGTAAAAAGTATCATGAGAGAATTTGTTCTAAGAACTTCTAGTAGTTAACTGTACCATCCAAAACTGTTTTTTCATAGTATGTCTTGGTGTTTAGTATGTATAGGAAATGATTTCTGGTATATATATATATATATATATATATATATATACACTATATGTCTGCTGGTTTTGACATTCTTTTTCCAAAGATGGAGGACTGATTGAAGAAAATTTTGGGATCATGAAAAAAAAGGGCAAAAAATAAGCAGTTAATATACAATCAGATCAAGTCAATCAAATAACAGCATTTCAATTTCTGGGAATCACTGAACATGCAAAGCTGATACAATATTGTCATATTGTTTCACAGTAGTAATGTTTGAGTCCATGTTTTTTCCTTAGGATTCGTCAGATGCTGTGAAGCTTTTATCAGTTCCAGTTTCCATATTTGGACCATGGAGGGTGCTAAAAGAGATATTCTCTGATGAAGCTGTGGACTTCCCTGATCATTCTGAACACAAGGGCAGGGAGTTTTCTATTGAGTTCTTTCTGAAAGTTTTCAATGAGACATTTGTTCCTTGGTGTCTAGATGGACATAAGTGCTCATCTGATGCTCGGGTAGATCTTTTGCTTGCACTTCTTGACGATGAGCTTTTCTCTGAGCAGTGGAATGCTGTTGTCACATACATGATAAACTCTGTAGATTTTGAAGCTACACATGGCCCCACAGATGTCAGCCAATTGTTGTTATTGGCAGTGCTCTTAGAGAAAGCTAGAACTCAAGTCACACAGGCAGAGGTCGATCATTGTCCACAGAAAGAATCACTCCCATATAAGTGGCATCATGAGCTTCTAGAGTCGGCAGCTATTTCAGTTGCTTATTCAATGCCTGCTCATGGAACTTATGGCTCACAGTTCATCAGGTATGTAAATTTGAGCGGTGGAAAAAAAAGAACAACAAAACGACGCCTAGTTTAACTTGCACATGAATTGAGCACTTCTTGAGATGACTTTAGATTGAATTGAGAATGACCATGGTTTTTGGATGAACATCTAGTTACTATGCTGAATATGGAATGCATGGTGTTGAGTCTTCTGTATGTTGTCATTCTCAATTTATTCTATGTAGAACCAAAACTTTTATCAGTCTGAAGAAAGAAAACGATAAGAAACCATACTATTGATACTAAAAAGTGTCTAAACTGCTTATGTATGAATAGAGGAAAAAATCCCTCTGGTGTATGGCAGTCTTCATGCTATTCTCTTTTTAAGAAACATGCTTTGCTCTATTTTTCTTACTCTTCTTATCGAAATAGAGCTACATATTGTAAACGCTAGAAGTTGCAATGACGTACTGATCTTTTACATGTCAGGATTAAGCCTAGCTTCTTTGTATTATTTGTTTTTTGGGGGGTAGGATATGAAAAGAGAATAAAAATATGTTCGTAGCATGAAGGGGATGTGAATCCTTACATAATTTAAAAAAAAAAAAAAAAAAACATGAATGGAAAAATAGCTCTACAAAAGTCTGCAGCTTCGACATCTTTACCAAATAACTTTCCTGTTAGTAAAAATGCTAGGAAATATAGCCAGTGTAGCCTTAGAGGTGGTAGCAGCTAGCCTTTTACCTGAAAAGGCCTGAAGTTCCTTCCCATACAAATTAGCCAGGAGAGTGTTAGTGGGATTAAGGAATTTGAATAGATCCTGCTTGCACCCAGCTGACAATCATTTGTGACTTTATCTCACCCCACAAATTTGTAACCACTTCAATTTCATCTGTTTCCTTGCACAAATAACTTCTGTTTTGGTAGCACTTTTCTGTTCTTTTGGAGGTTGTCAATTTTAAGAATTCTTTCTCAAGCTGCCTTTCAAGTGAAGAAAACTACTGAGTGGTGCACCTATCTTCCTGAAAAAAATTCATGGGTACAATGAGAACCCAGACGTGCATTTTTGTGCTAGAGCTAGAGTTTTCTGTTATCTATTTATGACTAGGATCTTGTTGGTCTTTTTGCAGTTCTGTTCTTGGTGGCTCTCAACAAGGTCCCCAGTGTTCATTTGTTTCTATGGAGTCGCAAACACTGATCTTTACTGAGGTCTCAAGAAAGTTGAGCTGTTATATTCAGGAATCCCCTTTTGTATCAATCAAGGCGGTAGGTTCATCACTAACTTCCAAAGAGAATGTACGCAGACCGGATTGCAGAAGTTCATTGGATGTGATCAGCTCGGCATGTTTTGCTCTAGAAATTATTGATCACAGCTGTTTTTGCTTAAGAGCGATGGATGATGGATATGGCTTGGTCTCAAGTATATTAGCGGCTGTGTTCATAATTGATTGGGAGTGTAGCATGACATCTGTTGTAAGGGATGCTATTAGTGATGAAGCAAAGGAAAACATCGCCTCAAGAGTGGAGTTTAATCAATCAGTGCATGATGTTCGCTCTAAGCTTGGTAACCAAATTCTAAAAGAGCTCAGTGACGATGCCAGGAACAACTTAGGAAATTTTTTGACTTGTTCCATCAGGTTAATCATTTCTAAGGAAACCGCAGTAGATGGCAACAGAATTGCATCTTTTTGCTGCTCATGGATGGTCGGTATACTTGGGTCTCTGTGTCGAGATCAGAGTGAAGAACAAAGATTGCTGGATCAGCTTTTTAGCAGGGATGAGACATGGCCTTCCTGGATCATTCCAGACTATGAAAAAGGATTGGATGCTCTTGATACGGTAAGAGCCTATGTGTGTAGCATTCTAGGTTATCTACATGGATTCTTGTTTGTAATTAATTTCTAATACCTTACATTATAGATTGTTTTGAGAGCAGCATTCACTCGAAAATTATCAGACTTTTGTCATGAGGCAGTTTTTTTCTGTCCTGGAAGGCAACAATGAGGCAGTTGTAGAGATAAATAATCTAACTAATCTGTGCTTGTATACTGTTTGCAGGGATCAGCAAGTGCCACCTTTGCTTCTTTCATCGGCAGGCTTATATGTGAGCTTGGTTTTGATAAAGTGATTGTCTACAATGGGATGGATAACTTAATGAACACCACCTCAGTGAATGGGATTTCTAGGGATTGGATTGTTGCCGAAATCCTCTGCACATGGGAATGGCCTGGAGGCAATGCTACCACTACTTTGATTCCTTCACTTATTTCTTATGTCAAGCATAGATCTCAGGGAGGCTTGCTAGACTCGCTTTTCAACAGTTTACTAGGTGGTGCTCTTGTTCATGGAGGAAGTGGACAAAGTTTCTTTAACATATGGCCTCTTGTAGGTCAGGAACCACAGAAGATTGATGAGGCGTTCTTGAGAGCACTTTTATCCTTAGTTTTCACACTTTTCAAGGAAAAAGTATGGGGAATCGAAAAGGCTGCAGCTCTGTTTGAAATTCTTGTAGATAAGTTATTTATTGGTGGAGTTGTCAACATGAATTGTTTGAGGATTCTTCCTTTGATACATAACATCATCATGCCAACGTTATGTGAACCAAATTATGCCTCTGGTGAGTATCGAGATGATAGGACAGCTTCTTTGGGGCATGGCCTAATCAATGACATGATCAAAAGCTGGCTCCATAGGGTTTTGTTGTTCCCTCCTTTGGCCACATGGCATACTGGGACTGGTAATCATTTTAAATGTTAATTTCTTCCTTATCAATAGCTTTAGCTCTCCTCATGATACATAGCTTGCTGCTTGCGAATACCCTCATGACAAAATTCTGAAACTATTGACTTTTTCGTATTTGAAGAATATAAAGACCTGATTGCAGGCACAATAAGAAGTACTAACACTTAAATACAAGGTGGGATGTGCTACTAACCTGTCCAGCAGTGGATCTGATACTCTATTTGTTTTCATGACGTTTTTATTGTTTCAGATATGGAAGAATGGTTTCAGTTAGTTACATCCTGTTATCCTTTACAGAGAATAGGAGTAGACATGTTGAAGCTGGCAAGAGACATTGACTTTGAGGAAACGGCACTCTTACTTGAGTTATTCCGGAAGCAGAGGGATGGGTCTGATACATTAGCTGAAGTAAATGAGCTTCCAGTGGTGCAGATGCTATTGTCAAAGCTAATGATTATTTCAGTTGGTTACTGCTGGAAGGAATTTAATGATGATGATTGGGAATTTCTTTTTTTCCACATGAGACGTTGGATTGAGTCAGCAGTGGTTATTATGGAGGAGGTTGCTGGAAACCTAAGTGATGCCATTTCTGAGATCAGCCCTCCTGATGGTTTGGATTTTATGCTGAAAAAGCTAGAATATGTTGTTTCTACTTCTGATTCTTCTCCAATGTATTTGGCAACAAATGCCCTCCTGTCATTTCATATATTATATGGGCTTCTGGAGTTTGAACCAAGTGATGGTGTAGATAGTTTGATCATTCTGCAAACTGGGAGATGGCACTCCTTGAAAAGTCAGATTCTAGAGAGTATTCTTCGTTTGTTCTTTTCGACAGGGATTTCTGAGGCCATTGGAGATTCCTATAGTCATGAAGCTGCTTCCGTTGTTCTATTTTCTCGAATGGGTTGCCATTTCTTTTGGGAATTGGTTGCTGCAGGTGTCACTAAATCATCGGTAGATGCTATAGACAAAGCAGTAAAATCTGTTGAACTTTGGGGTTTAAGCAAAGGGCCTATCAGCTCTTTGTATGCCCTCCTGTTTTCTTCCAAATCCATTCCGTCTCTTAAGCTTGCTGCCTATGTTGTTTTGTCGGCTCAACCTGTTTCTGAGCTTGCTGTTTGTGGGGAAAGCATGGAATATGGTGATTCAAACATTGAAGTTGAAACAGGCCAACTGGATAATTCAGCTGAAGTCAATTTCCAGTTGAAGGAAGAGTTGGCTTGCATGATTGAAAAATTGCCTTCTGAAGTTCTCGATTTGGAACTAGTAGCAGATGAAAGGGTATGACTCTTCTAGTTTAAAATAGTTATTGAAGTTGTGTAGCATATGGTGCTAATGTTTATGGCCTTTTCGTTCCCTCATGTTTTGTCCTATGCTCCCAGGTACGATTATATCTAGCTTGGTCTTTGTTGTTGTCGCATCTGTGTTCGTTGCCAACTTCATCTTCTCAGAAGGACAGATTAGTACAGTATATACAAGACTCTGCCAGTCCAACAATATTGGACTGCCTTTTCCAGCATATTCCTTTAGGACTATGCTCGCTGCAAAATCTAAAGAAGAAAGATGCTGAGCTTCCTCCTGTTCTGCTAGAGGCTGCAACTGCAGCTAAGCGTGCAATCACTACAGGGTCATCGCGTTGCTGTCTAGAAATGCTTTGGCCAATGGAGCCTGTAAAAATGGCATCTCTTGCTGGAGTACTGTATGGTTTAATGCTTCGCCTTTTACCTGCGTATGTTCAACTGTGGTTTAGTGATCTGCGTGACCGGTCTATGTTGTCATTGGTTGAATCTTTCACAAGGGCCTGGTGCAGCCCCCCTCTGATTACAAGCGAATTGTCCCTGGTAATATTAAGATTCTAACTTCCATCCCTTCATGTACAATTACCTCCTTGCTTAACGAATTGTCTCTTTTGAGCATTGTGCTTCTCCGTCTGTGTTGACGGATTCAGTTTCTGAAATTATCCTTGTGACGCAGATAAAGAAAGCTAATTTTGGTGATGAGAACTTCTCAGTGAGTGTGAGCAAGTCAGCAAATGAGGTTGTTGCCACCTACACGAAGGATGAGACGGGGATGGATCTAGTCATTCGTCTTCCAGCATCTTACCCATTACGGGCTGTGGATGTTGATTGCATGCGGAGCCTAGGGATAAGCGAAGTGAAACAGAGGAAATGGTTGATGTCGATGATGCTGTTCGTTCGTAATCAGGTAAAAGTTTTGACAGCACCTTGTCTACTTTTGGGTTCATGGATTATATAAACCTACCTGTACATGACGAAGAAATGTTTGTGATACAGAACGGGGCATTAGCAGAGGCCATAAGGATATGGAAGCGGAACTTTGACAAGGAATTCTCTGGTGTAGAGGAGTGTCCCATATGCTACAGCGTGATTCACACATCAAACCACAGCCTTCCTCGGCTTGCTTGCAGGACCTGCAAGCACAAGTTCCATTCAGCCTGCCTCTACAAGTGGTTCTCCACATCCCACAAGTCCTCATGCCCCCTCTGCCAGTCTCCTTTCTAGATACAATCATTTTTCTGAAGGTGTCATGTCAATTTTGAAATGAGAGGATCTTATATCTTTTGTACGGACACAAGGTTGTAAGTTGTAAAGTGCATAGCCTAAAAGTCGCCGTCCTTAACGTGCAGAATAAACTTTTGACAGCATTGTAGATCACCACCAATTTTCCAGACTCGAATCCTCGATTAACTCAAGGGGACATATCTTTTCTGACTCAATAAACTTCAATTGAATTAATAGCGCTACAGGCACATTATCTGCTTCTTTAACGTTTAGAGATTGAGAATACTTCTTTAATGGTTGTTGTAACTTGGACAAATTTTTTAGCTCAAATTCCCATGCTCGCATTCTTGCATACATAATGAATACGTTCCATGTTTCCTACTCCAATGCCACGAGAATAGAACAAAATATTTGGCATTGAACACTTGTCTTTGCATAAAACACAACGTCTAATGTCAAGTAGGAAATGGTCAGCTTTGGAGCATGCATCGTCCATAAGGTGCTCGTTCGACTAAATGGAGTAGCTGTATGGAGGGTGATGGGTAGTAATGAATCGAATGGCATATCCTCACATTCCGTGGCCACACCATTAACGCATGAGAGGCACTAACCATCTCATTTCTGCACCATTTCCATTCGACAAGTAATATAGCTTTCGACAATTTTCCTCGGAGAACACTTCTCGCCTTACCAGTCTTTGCCTGCACAATTAAGAAATGGACGTTCAGGTAGCAGTCTTCTTGATATTTCATTTATAGTTGAAATCGACAGCATAGTGGAACATGTGGTTGCTTACCTGAGGTAGTAATGGCACACTGCCACTGCTTCATCCAAGCTATAACGTGGAAGCTCTAAACGAGCTTCAGCAGGGACATCTGGTAGATCTTCACGCAACTTCCCTACCGCAGTTGAATGGGAGAAAGCACCCACCATCATGTCAGCATGCATCATAGATCTGAATGCATTCACCTGGTAAAGAAAAATGATAAAGCTAAAATACGTACCAAGCCTTTTAGAGGTTAGCAGAATAATCACCAGACCTGTCTATCTCGATCAAAACACAAAAGAGTACTACCAAAAGCTAAAAGCATTCTCTTCATTGCCCTGACATAGAGCTAAAGCTAAGAAAAAATATAGCCACACAAGAAGAAGAAAGAACCAATAGAAAAAAAACCACAATGCTCTAAGGATATAAGCTGAAAACAGAAGGAGGTTTAGGCTGCTCTAAAAGACACTCATACTATGGATTGCCTTATGGTGGGAATTGGTGGGGGCATCAGTGTGAGGTAAGAAATCCAGAGCAGCAAAGCCTGCAGATTCTGCTAGATGTTAGAGTGAATGGATCTTTTCTAAAGCAGCCATTCAGAAGAAAATGTCGAAGTCAAGCTGAATGTCAAAAGTTTGAGAAGGAAAAATAGATTTTTAAATATAAAGATATGACTTCACAGATAGTCACTCAGCAGATTAGAAGACACCTACAGTAGCTACTTTAAGTATCCTCATCTTGATTATTTTTTTCCCACTAAATAGAATTCATTTGAGAGAATTAATAGCAACTTTCTATCATCTAAATGGCCTGAGTACGGATGTGTTTGCTATGTATAGTAACATTCTTTCTCGTGGAACATAAAGTTTGCTTACATTAAATGTAAAAAAGATGAAAGAAGTTGTAACAAACCATTGAAAGTTCTCTTGCATGAATTGGTCTACGAGAGCCAGCACCCAAAGCCTCCTCATGTTGACTGAATGTATACCAACTATTATACTGAAGATCAATAACATGAACAAGTCAAAACATGTAAGAATAAATTTTATAAAAGGTGTCTATGTTCATAGCACATTCTCTCAACTAGAGGGTTCAAGGACCATGCAACAAGTATTTTTGTTGCTAACCTGGTCAACTGCAATCAGCACCGGAACATCTTTTACAAGTGACAGTTCATTTCGTAATCTCAATACAACACCAACAGATGCATGAGTGTACTTGATACCCATTTCAACCAGGTCATACAAAGTTGAGCCTTCAGGGAGAGCCATTGATTCCACTCCTTTCATTAATCCAACACCAGCACCTTCTCCTAACAGAATTGGATCAGATATTTGGCATGGCAGTTTTTGTAAGTGACACTGATTGTACGTTTTAAAGTCCTGTACAATTGACAAGTAAGAATTGATTAACAAGGAAAGTAGTGCCTGCAGCAGATGCACTGATAACTTTTGTGGTGGTTACTGTTCTCGTGTTTGAGTGTAATGCCTTCTTTTACTTGCTCACCGACCCCTGCCCACCCCGCTCGGGAAAAAATCAAAAAGAGGGGAAAAAACATGGATTTTTAATCATCCTTGCTTCTTAGCATAGCTTATTATTTGAAGATAGCGATGACTAGTAGCTCCAGTGCAAAATGTATGCTACTAGTCAAACGATGCCAATTTGGTCACATAAGGGTACAAACTTTAACTCGGACCGAAACATACACTAAACTATTTAAAGTGGAACACTTAAGGGTATGACTCAATGAACCAAGCTCTCCGCTTTAAATTGGTACTCTTCTATCTGAGTTAAAGTTTAGGCCCTTATACGAGTTCAGAGTAGTAACATAGGACTTAGCATAATAATTTTGCTTGCACATTTTTTATGAGCTTTACCTCCATAAAAAATGAAACACTATTAAGTAATTATTTTAGTGAAAATAGAAGCTCAATCTCTGATCTAGTCTTCGACTATAGAAAAAAGAAAAGAAAAGATGGAACATCACAACTGACTAGTATAACTTCTAAAAAAGAAACAGTAACATTTCAAGCAAGAAATGCAAGTAAATTCTCGTACCTTCAGAACATTCTCAGTGTGTATTGGTGTATCTAGGGGTGTTCGCGGGGCGGGGCGGTGATAGAATCGTGAGTTCTTAAACTTAGGAGCAGTTGTTTGTCAGTTAACAAGTTGAACTATTTTCTAGGTAACTATCTTAGTGGTTTGCTCTTTCTATTTGTTTGTCATTACCACGTAATTAGTGGTCTACGTGGGCTACTCTCTTTGTTATTCTTGTTCTGTAGTTGACTATTTAATAGCTACAATTATCATTCAATAAACAAGTCGTTCAAGTCAGATCAAGCGGTGCTTGTTCAAGGTTCTTTACATTTTTTGTAGCAGAGCCTTCTTGAGTGACTCCAAAAGAGAGAGATGAGTGAAGACAAAGATTTCACGCAGCCTGCCATACCACCCTTCAATGGCCATTATGACCATTGGGCGATGCTAATGGAAAATTTGTTGAGATCTAAGGGCTTTTGGAAGCTGGTTCAGACGGGTTACCCTGAACAAATAGAAGAGAGGATGATAGAGGCACAACGGAAACAATATGAAGAGGTGGAGCAGATTCAAAGGATAAAGAATTACGTGTTTTAGGCTATAGACAAGATGATTCTGGAGCAGATCTCAGAAAAGCGTACGTCAAAGGACATATGAGATTCTATGAAAACAAAGTATGCTGGCAATGCTAAGGTGAATCGTGCAGCCCTCCAATCATTAAGGAGGGACTGGGAGATCATGGAGATGAAGGTCGGGGAAACCATCACTGAGTACTTTGCTCGAGTGATGAATCTGTCCAACAAGATGAGAAGCAATGGAGAAGAGATGAAG
>JBBYHH010144962.1:0-14230 GCA_038382905.1 Daphne laureola
AAACACAGAATCTATACTGACATTCACAGAAACACAAGAATTCTAGTTAATCAACTAAAATTCTTAACTTATGGTAACTTATCATTAATTAACACTTAGCCCCCTAAACGTTTTCCAAAAGTTCATTTTGGCCAAAACATAAAAAGGGACATTTTCACTTAAAATGTTTACCAATTTCATTTCTTACTTTAAAAGAGGCTAAGTTAACCTTATTTACTCAAATTATACCATAAGTCCTTAAACTTTTCAGAAATTTACAATTTCCACAACTTACACCATAAAAGGCCAATTTCCAGTTAAATTTCCCATAATTGCACAAAATACCCAAACTTTCACAAAACGAGCAAATTGACCCTAAAACTTCAGAAAGTGACCAAAACTCTAATTTTTGCCCACTTTTCAATTCTTTTCCAATTAATCATGAAAATTATTCATAAAATCATGATTAATTCGGCCAACCCTCAACTTTTTGGCCAAAGTGCATTTTGACCCCAAACGTTTTCCAGCTTATCTTTTTCAACTTCTAACTTTGTCTACTTCATCAAATCATCATTTAATCTAATTAATCAATACTTTAACAACCAAAATTCATCACAAAACCAACCCATGAATTCGGCCTCCATCATTCTTTTCCAACATTAATTTTCTAATTTAACCAACCATTTTGGGAGTTCATAAACATCACCAAAACACCATAACTTCACAAAAACTCAACCTACATCAACATACTTTTTCACCCATCAAATTCAGCCTCAACTATACCAACCAACCAAGAGATATTCTTCAACATTAAACCATAGTTTTAGGAGCCCAAATGCATCACTAAAGCATCATAAAGTTATGCTTAATCTAACAACATCATCAACTTCATTTTCACATATCCAATTATGACAAAACATGTTTCTTAACAAATGATGTTTTCTCTAAATTTTCAACACCAATTCATGAACTTAGGAACATCATTAAAACACTATGATCAACTCCCAATTGATCAACCAACAATTTCACATGTTTATGGACAAATTTGGTCATAACATAACACATAGCTAGGTGATGATATTCAACCTACTTCCAACATCAAAGTTGTTCTCTAGCAACCCAAGAACACACTTTTATCATCACACTAATTTAATTCCAATAATTTCTCCTCCACCTCAAATTTAAACTTATAACTTAGCTATATGATCCATAATAAATTAGGCCTCATACCAAACATTAAAGTTTCTCCAAAATCACCCAAGAATACAAATGAACCAATACTTTTAATTAAATCCAACATTTAATTCTCCGCCAAAATTCCACCCTTAACACATAGCTCATAGTTTCACAAAGAATTGAACCATACTCCAAGCATGAAAAGTACTCCAAATCCACCCAATTACACTAATGTAACATCCATTTAACTTTTCCCTAAAATTGGTTCATAATCTCTTATGAACCCTAGCCTTAATTCTTTAAGCTCTTGGAGTTTTTGTGAAGTAAAGCTTACTAACACATCAATAGAAACAATAATTCGTGCTTACCTCAGGAAATTGATGAGAAATTTGATGAAGATCCTCACCCAACACAACCTTCAAATTCTGATTTGATGGAGAGGAGGAGAGAAATGGATTTTTGAAGCTTCCAAACTTACTTTCTAGTGATTCTCTCATGAATCCTAAGTAGCCTTTAAATTAGGAGGTTAACAAGAGGATTTGGATGAAGAAAATGGAAGCTCCGTGGAGAAAGAGGGAGCTCAGCCCCTGTATGTTTTCCTTTAACTTGTTCTATGCGAATGTGCTTCTGCCGTTTTACGTTTTTAACGTTTTTAACTTTTTTTTTTTTTTTTTCATTTTTGTTCTTGATTCATCATTCATTTTTATTTTTCTTAATCAATTCTTCTTTTCTTTCCTGATCACATTTTTTTATTTCTTTCATTTCTTTTTTTTTCCAATTATTAATCAATTTCCACCATTTTCACTCCATCTTAATTTACTACCATACATTATTATCACTTAATTTTCCATTCTTAGATAAATATAATATTTATCTTCTTCCATCTTAAATCCCAACATTAGGATTAGATTCCATTTTTTATCACAACCTTTAGTTAATGACACATGGATTCCACTTAGGTTTATTTACCCAACTTTATTATACTAAATTCCATTAATTTCTTTGTATTTGAAAAATAACATAATCCATAACTTAAGCCCATTATTGGTCCAAAATTGGCAACCCCATAGGAAATTAACCGAATTGGGATTTTTTTCCAATTTTTTCAAAATGACCATTTTGCCTTTCGAAACCAATTTTTTGGTAAAATGATATGGGATTCCCAAAATATTCTAAATTGCTAAAATCCCGTGGAATGGGCTTCAAATAAATTCTTGGATCATGAGAATTAGAAAACATTTATCCATTTCTCCGAAATTACTATTTTACCCTTTCGAGGTGAATTTTGGTAAAATGGCTCGGTACTCATATTTTAATCTCCTGTTACAGAATAGTTCAGAGCTAAACCTCAACTGACTTGCCGAGACATGGAAATCATCAAACAACGTGCCCGGCATGCTTGAACATAGAGTCCCGATAATTATGAATTTTGCCCCTCGGGCAATGCTTCTTAGAATTTCACCATTTTCCGGTGGTGACTGTAACATTCTCCCCCCTTTAGGACTCTTTGTCCTCCAAGAGTATCTTCACTTCCATATTTAAATAATCACCAACATTCTTACAGAATCTTATACCGCAAGTTATGCGGAACAAATAACTTTCCAAATCCTTTTCGAGGAACTGACCGTTGACCAAACTTCGGGTCAATTCCTAACTACAGAGTACTCATTTATACATCATCTTGTCGAAGTTTGATATCGCAGATTAATGACCTTTACACGGTTAAAACCAAATTTACATAAGTTTGTTTTGAACTTATTCGTACATATTTTCCTTAATCTCAGGAAAATATCATTTCAAGCACGGATCATATTTCTGACGGGTTCCAAACCCGAACTATCGTCGGAATGATCGACTATCATCATACAGAGCGGTGCAGATCAAATGGATCAGACCAGAATAGAACAAATCAGAGTAAATCAGCGCTATATAGAGCATAAAATCGTTATGGTGCATACAGAACACCGAATAGATTCTACACAGATTCTCACATCAGATACATTCCTGAATACCATGTTGGTGTTTCACAGAACAAACCTAATACAGAACAAATTTTTGGGCACATTAGCCACAAAATAGAATTCCGGGGTGGAGTGTATTATTTCATTCCTGAATCGAACACCTTTATGTGTTGATGCATTACAAAGTTGTCATAGCGTATTTTGAAACTACTCCCTCAATAGTGGTCCATAATTTTCAGAAGAAGAACGCTCATTCTTCAATGCAGAGTTAACCTAAAGGTTATCCTCAAACAGCTCATCCTCCTCAAGGCGAGTCGTGCAATTTTACTTTTCAATTATTCATTCAGATATTCATACTTTCAATTCAGATCATAAGGCGGTAAACAGAACAACTTTATAACTTCTAGTTCTGTGATACTAAAATCCATTACCAGAGAGTGACCCTCATTTTCCATTTTATGAGCAGTCACAACTTTACTAGTGTTGTTTCTAAATCAATCTTCAGACAGGGTTCAGGACCCTGGTTCTCAATTTCCTGAATGTATTTTGTTCGCAGAACTTGAGCATTCATCGTAATGTAACAGATATTGAAATGGAAGTAAATCCATATCGAAATAACTAACAATGATTACTTATTAGAATGGGATAATCAGAATAATCAAAATAATCATAATGGACCCTATTGAGATCATCACCGTACCTGAATCAGAACTTAACACTTAGGAGCTATGTACCTCAAGTACAGCAATACAAAATGACTGGCATAACTATTCTGTGGGTCCCAGAATGGAAGCTACTGACAAATGTTATATGTACAGGGATGAGTCCTTGAAAGGTACTCAGTAAGGATGGGGGTAAAGACTAGTGGATAAATAATGTGGAACCTTCAAAAAAAGTTAGTACATACAGACACCTCGAAGGGCAGGTACCGTTAATGTGACGGTACGGAATGACAGCCCCCGAAGACGTGTCCACGTCCTGTGGTCAAAAACAAAATGGATGCATGGTAGCAGCGAGGGATGCACCGCCCCTGTACTTGTCATATTTAACAGAATCTGATCATGCCTGATCAGAGACAGCAGAATCATATCATATCGCATAGCATAATGCAGAATGCCAGAAGTGCAGAAATCCATAACCTGCATACCACTAATCTTTACCACATGACTAGTCAAGGGCCCCACCACCAGCCCAGGACTCGCCCCAACTAGCCTAATAAACATGATGATATGCTGGAATGTATATTAAGAAAGTTGAAACCTTACCTTAAACTGTCAGAGTCTGACGCGACTACCTGAGCCATGAACTAGTCTAAAAGCCGGATCTGACCTACGCAGTCCCGAACTAGCAGAATGGCGCTGATAATCACAGAAACGTAAAGGATCTTAATTACTTGATCAAAATTCCTTAACTTATGGTAATTATCATAATTACCACTAATACCTTGAACTTTATCCGAAAGTGCACTTTTACCCAGAATTTTCAGAAATTGACTAACTTAACTTTCTATTTCCACTTATTCACCAAAATGCACATTAACAACCAAACTTTTCCAGAATGTGCAAATTGACCCCAAAATTCCAGAAAGTGGTAAAGGCAACTTTGCTCATTTTCAATTTTTTTCCAATTAATCATGAAAATTATCCATAAAATTCATAATTAATTCGGCCAACCACCAAACTTTCGGCCATTTTGCATTTCTACCCAAAACTTTTCCAAATTGTTTCCTTTTAATTTCTAACTTCATTTTCTCCACAAAATCACCATTTAATCCAATAACTTCAACACTTTAACAACCAAAATTCATCACAAACATCACCCAACAATTCGGCCTCCAACATACTTCATCCAAAATTCATTTTCCAATTTAACCAACTATTTTTGGAGTTCATAAACATCACCAAAACACCATAACTTCACAAAAATTCAAACAACAACAACTTAAAATTTCATACTCATTTTTGGCCTCAACCAAAACCAACCCTTCCCACATGATTCAACCATCAACCCAAGTATTAAACATGCTCAATATGTACCCAATAACATAATACAAGCATGTTTTTAACTCAAATCCAAAATTGTTCATGAACATGCTTCTTAATCAACTCCAAACTTTAACCAAACATGGAATCATGGAGGAGATAAACCATAGACTTAATAATCATTAAGGATTCAAGATTACCTTAAGGACTTAGGAAGGAATTGATGAAGAAATTTGGGCAAAATGTCCCCTTCAATTTCGGCTTCTAGAGGGGAAGAAAAGAGAAGGTTAATTCATAACCCAAGCTTAGAAACTTTACTAATTAATCAAGGAAATTCCTTATCTTGATAAACCTTTGGATGATCTTGGATTAGAAGCTTGAAATGGGAAGAGATTGAATGAAAATCACCAAGGAATGCTCAACAGAATCGACGGTTTTGCAAGAAGGAGAAAGGTATGTTTTTTTTTGTTATTTCTTATCTTACTACTACTACTACTACTTATTTAACTAAGACTCCAAATTTCCATAATTCATTTAGGTAGACAAGTTAGGATAATCACCAATATTATCCTCTTCCAACTCACCCTCCACCATTAGATGAGATTTCCTTTTTGATTTCCACCATTGATCAAATGACACATGGATTCCACTAAAGCTTTTAATTCTTTTTCATGTTATTCCCTTAAATAACTTACCACAACTATTGTGACATCAACCATTCACCACTTAAGCCCATTTTCGGGCCCAAATAGAGCCCAAACTGTCGGCCCATCAAAAATTCACCCAACATGTGATTTTTCTTCGACTTTTCAAAAATAACTATTTTGCCCTCCAAACCATTTTTTGACAAAATGGTCCAGAATTAATAAAATATTTTAAATTATTAAAATCCCGTAAAATAGACTTCCAATAACCTCTCGGGACATTTAATTCATTCATCAGCATCATAATTACATAATATCCAAAGTCTCGATAAAATTACAAAACCAACCCCCGAGAATTTACATCGAAAAATATCATACATCCGGGGTGGGTGTAACAGATGGGGTGGGTGTAACAGATGTACAACAATTTCCAAATGATACACCACACTTCAATAATGATGCGCTAACAACTAGTAAGTCATGAATAAGAGACTTTTTGCATGAGGATGCACTCGCATTTGAGCATGATGTTTACTTGCTCACAAATGATGCACTTTTTGCCCATAAATGATGCGCCACACACTTTCTAGAAAATGATGGATTTCCATATGACAAATGGTGCACTCCAGGTACTTGTTAAAAAATGATGCTCACTTAATAAAAAAATGATGCTCTCACCATGAAGCATGATGATCTCTTTGTAAAGATATTATAATTCTACCACCTTCAAGACTAATGATCACGAACAAATAAATGATGCACTTAGTCTACATCATGATGCTCATTCCATGAAGCATGATGCACATTCCATGGATTATGATGATCACTCAATTTGGAGGCAGGACGCGTCGGGCTTCCCAGGTTTTTGGGTCTGGCCGGCAAGTCCTGGGTCGAAGGGCAATGGTTGGTGGCGGGGACAGCTTGAAATGATGCGCTAGAGGTCGATGATGGCAGTGTGGGCGCAATAACGGCTGATTGATGCAGATGGGGCGCTGGAATTTTGACGGGTTGATGATTTGGAACTGTAGATCCCGAAACGGGAAGGCCGGGAAGGATCGACATACCACATAGGGATAGCTTAGCGGCGCTTTGGCCGTTGACTAGGATGAAGAGCAGGGTGGAATCATGACTTATCGGTAGGTAAAGTCATTGGGCTACCTTGTGATCGACGCCGTCCGACGAGATTTTGACGATTCTGGGTGGTTTCTCGGCTGCTATTGGTGAAGCACGGTGGTTAGGCGGCAATTTTGGCCAAAAAGGGCTGTTAAAGGCTCTGGAGTTGGTGAAGGCAGGTTGAAACGAGTTCACGAACGAGAAGACTACATTTTTTTAAATATTGATCTTTTGACACACTTTAACACATTTTAAGAGTGACGAGTATATCTTAAGCCTTTTGAATAATAGTAGTACTTTTTAAATCTAATTCATGTTGGGTTACAAATGATTCATTTCTTAAATCAGATCGAGTTAGATCTGTTGAGATTCAGATAAATTACTATCATTAGGTTAGTTTTTGACATCCCTACCATTAGGACGAAGGTGGGAGGAGATAACATTAGATTTTAGAAATATGGATGGCACAACGTTAAAGGGTTTGACTGACCACTCAACCAAGTTCAGGTACTTAGTTGCATCGATTTTGACAACTGTGGGGTTTGAAAATCTTTTAGGCCATTGGGGTATTGCTTTACAAAACAAAGGGTTTCTTCTCCAGTCTTCACGAACTCACTACATTTTCTGCAACGAGTCGGCTAGGCACCAAGTTCGAAGATGTCGCTCCGAGTATTGAACCCTAATGCTGAAGTTATGAACAAATCGGCGGCAGTGCACATGAACATCAACGCTGCCAAGGGTTTGCAGGATGTTCTTAAGAGCAATCTCGGCCCTAAGGGAACTATCAAGATGTATGTTTAGTAACCCCAGTTTTCTTGCCTCTTCCTGTTCAGTTTCTCGCCCCCTCTTATTTGATCTATGTCTTCTTTGGCAGGCTGGTTGGTGGAGCTGGCGATATCAAACTAACTAAGGATGGCAATACTCTCTTGAAAGAAATGGTGCGCATTTCTTAGCCTTTTCTCTTTTCTTTTTTTGATAGTTCAGCAGGAGTGAACATGTAAACTTCTATTTCCTTTTAGTTTTGAAAATTATGGGCGTCTGGGAAGTCTCATTAGTGCATCTTTTCCTGAAACTTTGGTAGTGCGTTATATATGCTACGTAGAGTGGTTTACAGCAGGCTTATTTTTTAAATCTGTGTGACTGTTGATGCAATTACTGGACATTTGGTTGGGGTGTAGTGGGGTTTTATCGTTGTTTTTTCCATTTCAATGGCTGTGTGTTGTTTATGCTGTTATGGTGATTGCAGCAAATCCAAAACCCAACAGCTATTATGATTGCAAGGACTGCTGTTGCTCAAGATGATGCAAGTGGAGACGGCACCACTTCCACTGTGATTTTTATTGGCGAGCTCATGAAACAATCTGAGCGTTATATTGATGAAGGTTGATTAGCTTTTGCACATTTTAAATTATTATATATAACGTGTTTTTCAATGTCTCTCAAGTTGGTGTCAGATATGTGCTTGTGGGTTGTAGAGTGCTCAGTTACAGTTCAGCTGTGCTAGCTCGCTGTTAGATGAATCCCGATTTCCGGACTTGTAATGCAAAACTCTCTGCTCTGTGTGCCATAGTCAATCAAGTTTAAACTTGTGCACCCTAGTCTTTTTGGTAGTGGGAGAGTTTATGCTTATGTCCTTAGCTTGGAATTATTTACAGCTTTGTTTTTCCTTATGTTTTTTCATATCATTGCTCGATACAACAGTCATGCTTCAAATATTTTCATGAATGTTGTATCTGTGAAAATATCGTATTGTAGTTATGACAACTCCATTCTTTGATATGCTCATGCCATACTAAATCAAATCGATGTTCTTGAATCATTATTTTTGTAAACCTAACAATTCAAAGGTGCACTGATTTTTCGCTGAACTGCTTACATGGCTAAAGTTTCTAGTTACTTGGTGAAAACTAAAAAGGGAGATTCATCTTTTTAGATGGTTTTCTGTTCCGTTCCTGGTATATAAAAAGTCATAGGCAATCATGTCCTAGCATTCAATTCTTTAGTTGAATTAGTTGATTGCTTTTGTTTTCGGATTCTTTTGGTACTGGGACATGTCTCCAATTTTATGTTGTTTTTTATTGTCAGCAGAGTGTGTATTTGTTTTGTTCTGCTCTTAACTTCGTTGTATGTATAATCATTTTGGCTGTGTGGCAGTTCTGTTAATAAAAAAATTATGGAAATACCTTGACCTTAGCGATCCTATTCAGTGTTATGAATGGTTACTTGAAGTCTGGTTGTTGCAGGGATGCATCCTCGTGTCATTGTTGATGGCTTTGAAATTGCCAAGAAAGCCACGCTACAGTTTCTTGAGAAGTTCAAGACACCTGTGGTTATGGGTGATGAGCCAGACAAAGAGATTCTGAAAATGGTTGCTAGAACAGCATTGAGAACTAAGGTGTTTAAACTCATTTATGTAAACTTAAACTTGCGTTTGGTAGAAATTATTCGTACTGATTACATCTTCTGTTAGCATCATTATCATGCAGTTGATAGCTTCCCATCATTGTCTTGTGCAGTTATATGAAGCATTGGCAGATAAGTTGACTGACATAGTCGTAAATGCTGTGAGTGCACAATATTTCTAATATGTTCTCCATGAAGTTGCTCGTCTATGTTTAGCTGAACCCTATTGCTCATTACCTGCTCTTGTTGGTGAATGGACGAAAGTGTGACACATCTGTTTGGGCTTCTAGGTGCTTTGTATACGAAAGCCTGAGGAGCCAATTGATCTTTTCATGGTGGAAATAATGCATATGAGGCACAAGTTTGATGTGGACACACACCTGGTTTGTCATGTTCTCTTGTGTTTTTCTACAATGTTTGGCCCACATTTAGTAGCGTTCTTTTCTGCTTTTTTGTTTTGTTTTTTCTTTTTGTTTCAGTTTTATGAAGAGTTCCTTGTCTCTATTGACTCTACATATAGTATCTCATTCGACTTGTGCACACATGATAAGGGGTGATACTGTAAATGATGATGTGAAGGGGCTGGTACATATGGTTTGGTTGTGGAGTGAATTAGATATCCCTGACCCGGATGGTATTTATTTCAAATGTGGTCATATATTCTTTGGTTGGTGAAGGTGATAAAACAAAATATCGGACAATTGGCATCAAACAGAAGTTTAGCATTTGTTTGTTGCAAAATTGAAGCTGCCATATTGTCCTTTAATAATACTCTACATCAACAATCGAAAATTTTACAGCCTCGTGTCTATGGTTTCCATCAAGCTTTTGAGGGGAAAGAAGATTGAAAATAAGACTAAGGCAGGGTGTAGTTTGTACAAGAGATCGGGGCATCTCCAGTCAATAAAAAAATAATATCTTTAAAGAGATCCTTAAAACCAAAGGACCATTGATTGTTGCGAAATAGGCATGGTTGAGTCGTTGACTCAGTTACTTGAGGTAGAAGTAGTTAATTAAGGTAGTACACTTGTAGCAACTTGAAGTGAATTTGGCACTTGTCAACTGGAATAAAAGATCATAATATTGCTGTAGACTCTAGTCGAAGCAATTGCTAATGATCAAATGATTCATAGAATGATTTCATGGATTATATGAGCTTGAGTCCTCACATGCTTGTGGCAGTAGGTGAACGCATATACTCTTAGTTTGTAGAGACGAAGACCATATTCTTATGATGAGCTGTTGCTGTGTGCAATGGGTATATACTTATCCATAGTTAGCCTTGAACCTCTAATTAAGAGGAAGAGGGCAATTTCCATCAATGCTAGATGCGGAACTGAGCTGATGTGAAGAGTTTTCCTCCCCTTCTAGTTCATGATCTGCATGCTCTTAAATGGACGGATCAGTAGTAAATGTACTAGTTTTGCTACTAACATGGATCAAATGAATCTGGTTAGCTCATTCTATAATAGAGGCTAGAGCATATAGTCTTACATATGGCAAGACAGCTGTGTTAAAAGCATGGTGTTGGTCTTCATTATCACTTTTCTTTGATAGCTCAATCAATCATGGCGTTAGCATTAGTAATTAGGGTTGGCATTATGGAAATACTATGTAAGATTGGCTTTTAGCTTTTAATTTTTACAGTTTGATATCTAACATTATCAAATTATCAAAACTAAAAATACTAATTCCACAAGTATTCTCAAATGGGCTGTGCTTAAAGCTTGGGATTTAGCATAGTCTTTTCATTGTGGCATACATCGAATATTTTGTAGTTTCTAACATGCTTTTGTTGCAACCAGGTGGAGGGTCTTGTCCTTGATCATGGTTCCAGACACCCTGATATGAAGCGAAGGGCAGAGAACTGTTACATTTTGACTTGCAATGTGTCGTTGGAGTATGAGAAAAGGTATATTTTCATAAATGTGGCCTTTTGTATTATTTTTTTCCTTACACTGTGTGTTTTGGTCACAATGTCTCTCATCTATTTAGTTATTTTCTGGGGGGAGGTACTTATATTTCTTTTTATTTAAGATACCTGGTGAGGACACAGCTTGTCCAAAATTATGTGCTGTATTTCGATATGTTTTATCTAAGACTTGTATCTTTTCCCTTAGTGAAATAAATGCAGGTTTTTTCTACTCTAATGCTGATCAGAGGGAGGCCATGGTTGCTGCTGAAAGGCGTTCAGTTGATGAAAGAGTTCAGAAAATTATTGACTTGAAAAATAAGGTACATTTTGATATTTATTCATTTACATTGGAGAATGAACATTTCATGTTGATTTAATTAATCTGGCCCCTTTGGGTTGTTGCAGGTCTGTGCTGGAAATGATAACAATTTTGTTGTTATTAATCAAAAGGGCATAGATCCACCATCACTGCATCTACTTCAACAGGCCGGGGTTAGTGTTAAATCGTCATTTCATCCTGTGGCCATAACTGCGATTCATTCATGATACATTTTTCTCTTATATTTTTATTCAACTTGTGTAGTCTCTATTTGATTATTTCCGTAACTATTTTGCATGGTTTTCTAGATGATGTGTCTATGGTACTTCAGCTCCTCTTTTAACTTCTGGAATCTTTTAAATCTATGTTGGTTAACTCATGGTCGACTTGTGCTTGCTTGCTTAAATTCATCAATTTTGCAGATCATTGCACTCAGAAGAGCAAAGAAAAGGAATATGGAAAGGTTGGTTTTGGCTTGTGGAGGAGAAGGTGTAAATTCTGTAGATGATCTAACGCCTGAATGCCTTGGGTGGGCTGGACTTGTCTATGAGCATGTCCTTGGAGAAGAAAAGTATACGTTTGTTGAGCATGTGAAGAATCCTCACTCTTGCACAATATTGATAAAAGGTTGTCTGCAGTTGCCTAACGTTGTTGGTTTTTCTGAGCCTTTGCCTATTTATGGACTTCTCCCTTCTCAAAGCATTCTCTATGTATTACTTCTAATTATCCAGGACCAAATGACCATACAATTGCGCAAATTAAGGATGCTGCTCGAGATGGATTGAGAGCAGTGAAAAATACCATTGAAGATGAAGCTGTTGTCTTGGTGAGCTTTCAATCTTGAGTTTTTGCGGCAACCTTCTGTTAATATTTAGATCATAAAAATGTTTTGCATGTTTTTATTCAACAAGGTCCAATCCAACGTTGTCACAGAGGGTGTCTGCATTTTTCATGCTGCAGATATTAATTCAAACATTGAGCGTGGGAAATACTATGATTGTAGGAACAAGTTTAGATTTTAAGGACACCTGGTTCTTCTAATGCAAGTGGAAAAAACCATGCATTTTAACATTAGTCGTTTTCATGAACGTATCATGTATGGTGATTACATGTGAACTAGTGTGTTATATTGCGAGTATTTAGTTTTCTTCAGAAAGCTTAAAAGATTTATGGAACATGTTGAAAATTTTCATCTCAAAGTATATTGTCCTTATACTAACATTTTATGATTGCAAAAGCATGTTCCCCGTATTTGATGTTGCAATTTGCAGTCTAGAAAAATAAACTGGCTGGTTTGAATGTGACAGTTATCTATAATTTTATGATGTCTCTATGATTGTATAAATACAGGGTGCAGGAGCATTTGAAGTGGCTGCTAGACAGCACCTTGTTAATGAAGTGAAGAAGACTGTCCAAGGGGTATTCTTCTGCTATTTCTTTTGCTCCATGGATATATAGCCTTGTTATACATGCATGTAACATATTTCTTGACACAAGCTTTGACATTTGCAATATAAATAGCGTGCTCAATTGGGTGTTGAAGCCTTTGCTGAGGCTCTTCTCGTGGTGCCCAAGACACTTGCCGAAAACTCTGGACTTGACACACAGGATGTGATAATTAGTCTCACGGTACTATTGACTGTCTTATCTATCTATATTATCACCCACTAAGTTTCTCCATGCTTGTGTTCTCTTTAGCTTTTCTAGCTGATGGAAGTTGAAGCAGAAAGTCTGAAGGTTTTTATGTTATTGATTGTTTCAGGGGGAGCATGACAGGGGTAACGTAGTGGGCTTAAACAATCAGACTGGAGAACCAATCGACCCTCAGATGGAGGGCATTTTTGATAACTACTTGGTGAAGCGCCAGATTATTAACTCAGGGTATGTGAAATAGATTTTTGCCTGTGTTAATTGGAGCTATGTACTGTATGTTGTATTGAAATGTAATGGCTTGTTTGTATGGCGACTTTGAACCGTGTGGTTGCAGGCCTGTAATTGCATCCCAGTTGCTGTTGGTTGATGAAGTCATCCGTGCTGGGCGGAACATGCGGAAGCCAAACTAAGCTTCGGACGTGTGTTTGGGATTTTGTAGTGGAGGTTAGAGGTGGATGTGTGGTGTGGTCATATGTATGTTGGTTGTGTTTAAATATGATAACACTTGTTTGTTTGTCTCAAATGACCATATCCTCAGATATTCACATGCTGCATGGATGAGGAGGTTATGATTTCGTTGGGCGTTTTTGCTGCAGAGCCCCCAGTCTTTTCATATCCATACTTGTTCCTAACTCTTAAACAATACCTAGGTGTTAAGATTAAGAAATACTCCTTGACCCCCATTTCTATTGTAACACTTTTCTTTTTGCATGTCCTTAAATATTTGCAATGTTTAAGTGTTAAGTTTTTTCATTAAGTTACCAATTGATCATTTGAATTATCTTTCTTTTAATTTCTTTATTGTTCGATTTGATTTCACTAACTTCATTTACTTCTCTTATTTTTTTTGTTATTTGATTTGATATCACTAGTCTCACTAATTTAACTCTTCCCTCTGAGTATTTTGATAAAATTCTATATCTTTCTATTTACTTTAATGCTCATGCATAATAATGCTATGTTGTAAAAATTTAGGAAGGGAGTGAGTACTATTACCAAGTTGTCTCTAGTTTAATTCTGTTTTCCAGAATGAAAAAAATACATCAAGACAAAGCGAGGGAAGGTTTGAGTTCGAGTATGGTGAG
>JBBYHH010145073.1:0-14230 GCA_038382905.1 Daphne laureola
ACAAATATTTGCAAGGTGGCAATCCATTCTGGCTATCTTCGACTTTGATATAGAACATATTGATGGTGAGAAAAATTATTTGCCCGACTTTCTTACTCGAGAACTTTTACAGGGAAGTCATGGTGAAGCCTGAATCCACCAAAGAACAGATCAAAGACAGAATAGAAGAGGTCAATAATCCAGATCTCTTAAGAACAATTTTGCATATGGACGAGCATATGGATATCACTGAAATTCATCTGCCCACAGAAGAAGAAAATAAAATTGCAGCTCTTCTGCAAATAGAACATCAAAAGGCAGAGCAAATGGATTTCTATGCTTTGCCCACTGGCCAGAAGATAAGAATCGAAAAAGGTCAGTCATCTTCCCAAGGTACAAAAAGGATGGAGGTGCACCCCCAATACCAGTTATTTTCCCCAAGAGAAACAAAGAAGGGTAGAAAGTTTTCTTACCCTTACCCACATGGTGAGTTTTCCAAAGGACCAGGAACTTATTAAAAAAATTCACTAGTTTCCCGATCCACTGCCAAAACTTAGCAGATCACCTTATTCTCTTTAGGGATCCCCCCAGATAAAAGAGAAATGGAAAAAGAACTCCTCTCTACGGTAGAAAACAATGACTAAAGGAGTATGACTCCTGCAGAAATGGCGAGAAAATATTGACCTAAATATAGGTATCCCATGTGGGAATTTCATCCCCTTAAGAAACATGATTATTTCAAGAAAATTCTTGAAGAAGCAGGCTCTGCAGAAATCGATTACAAAGGAATAAATACCAGAGGATCAGATGAAATTTTTTTCCAAGAAACAAAGATTTCTAAGCTAGGGATCTTCAAGGTCTGGTCCCCAGAAGAATGGGGAGTACCCCATACCAGAAAAAAAAAGATTTCTTAATGACGAATACAGACACCATGCTTATTCATACTGGGATTACATCCAAGCATGGGATGAAGTTTTTAATTTTCAAAATTCAGATAATAAACACTCCTGGTTGATTGTTTTCAAATCTAACCAGAAGAAATTTCTCAATTAGTTTCACCTCTGGTTTGGCAAGAAAGGATTGGTCTCAGACCAATTCCCAGAAGATGTTAAAAAATCCAACGGCGAATTTATTGAATTCAACAAACATAAGTCGCAGAAAAGCATAGTCCCTTATGCAGAATTCTACTTTTTGGTCCTCTATCGTATCCCTTGGATTGTCCAGTGGCACTACGAAGTCGATCAAGAATAATATGTTCCTGTTCTGGAGAGGGTATGGGTTACACACTGGTAGGACAAACATGTCATCAACTCATATCTTCTAGAAAATATCACACTTAAAATCATCGAGCTGTACGAAGCTCTTAATGAAGACAATTTTGATGCAATTCTGGGAAAACTCTACTCTCAGTCAGAAATGGCAGATGTTTCCCTTGAGAAAATGAAGGAAAAGCTGATGAAGCTAGCTGTAAAAATAGTCCAAGAAGAAGCAGTCAAAGCTATCCATAGCCAGCTGTTCAGCTGCCCCAACCAGGGAGGACCCTCATCAAAGAAATAATTGAGATGGCTAGACAAAGACATGTGGAGAGTGGGCCCCAGCCTCCACTCAGAAAGAAAGAAATGCCACATTTACTAAAGTTATCATTATTGGTGGTTGCCAGCGAGGCCAGAAGATAAGGAGGAATCTTTCTCCTTCCCTATAAATAGAAGTCTCTGAAGCAGAAGGAAGACATCCAATTTTTTTTTTCTCTCTCTCTCTGCTCTCAAATAGTTTATGTATTGAACACCTTTCTATTTTAGGAACTCAGTCTAAATATTGTATTAAGTTCTTCAATCTACTTCAAGTTTGGTGTGCATGCTAGTAGCTGTTGGTGCCTAGTGTGCTTGTAGATCCAACAACTTCTGTTTTAGCTCGTTGTGTGAATCTCATACTCATCAGATTATTGTAAGTTTGAATCCTTCATGGTATAATATCAGTTGTGTGTTTATTTACATTCATTACCAGTGTGTGTTCATTTAAGTTGTGTGTTCCTTTAGGTTCTTAATCATTACTACCTGGCATAAATGGTATTAGAGCCAAGTTAGTACAGAAACCAATATAGAGGACCTATATGAACTTTTGTTAAAAATATAGTGACTAAAAGTGTTAAAATCTACTGTGGTCCCCACTACTAGTTATTTTTCCAACTAGTGGGTAAATAAACGGACTACATTTTTTTTGGGTTGTTCGTTAAAAGTTTTACTCCCTCCGTCTCATAAAAATTAGAACATTTGATTTTTTATCTTATATTTGACTCAATTTTTAACAAAGAAGAATTTTTTAAAAATAATTTTTAAAAATGTATTTAGAAACTAGACAAATTCATTTAACATATACATATAAATTATTTGACATTATATGAAATCATAGATTAAATGCTGAAAACAGAATATTGTAATTTTTATGGAACGGAAGCGAAAAGATCTCGATTTGCCATTAGCATTTAGATTTTAGATCCAAAATTTCACTACTAAAAAAAAACAAATCCAGATTGTCACTACCGTTATAAACGTTGGACCCATTTCACTATCGTTGTCTATCCACTGTCACGATTTTGTCTGCTGACTGTGCTTACTGAGGATAACATGTCCTCCTGAGATGTGGTGACCTCGTAAATCAAAAAGAAAAAAAAAATCATTGACCTCCTCCATTGAATCTTCAATCTTCAATCGGCGTCGCTACAACCAACAAGTGATCTGGGAACCAGTGAAAAATTGAAGCTTGGGCAACAGGCAGCGAGGATAAAATGACAGCACCAACGGATTCGGTTGGACGATTTGTGCAATCCGGGCACCGGTGAAAAATTGAAGCTTGGCCGCCTCCACTGAATCATCAATCTTCAATCCGTGACCCAAAAGTTTCCCCACCTCGAAGTGGCCAAGAAGAAGACCCTCCCTGTTGTCGGCACCGTCTTTCTGGCCGACCGACGATAAAGCTGGTAGACTTTGGGGTGAATTCATTAGGCGCCGCTCGGATTTGGGTCCGGCTGAGAGATTAAATTGGAAACAAACAATGATTCACCATTGGAAAGGAGGAGAAGCGCGTGGATTTTCTTTTGGTGGTCGTTTTTTTGGATGCAGGTGAAAAATTATTGTTTCCGCGCAGTGCTGGCGACTCGGAGACAAGAGGAATTAACAGCTCGTTTCTGGAACTCGCACTCGTCTTGGAGTGCGCCGAAGTCCATGATTTTCACCGTGACGCCCAGATCTATTCACGACGGATTTTCTGAAAAAGAAGAAGCAACGGTGGACTCAAAACAATATTCCCAGCATTTTATTTTTTTGATTAAGATATTCCCAGTATTTTATCATAATAAAAAATTAAATTTATCCCCTATCAAAAAAAAAAAAAATTAAAATTTATCTGAGTTGGATGCCACCAAAGATACTTTAACGGTAAAGAGTCTTCGTATATTGGTTTAATTTTTAAAAGTAGTGGCATTGTGGGTCAATAACCCAAACGTTGATGTTAAATCGAGGCCTTTTCCCTCCCTAAAAAGAAAACTTCTTTCCTCATAAATTACCAAATTATCTCTATTTTATCTTTTTTCTTTATGAAATGAGAGAGCACACCGTCTTGTAATTCATTGATTTAAAAATCTAAGCGACACTTACAAAATCAAAGGTCAAGACTCTACATCAAAACGAGCAAACATGACCCCAAAATGTGTTATAGTATATCAAGATAAAATATGCAACCCTATACAAAGAGTCTAAGACATAACTGCAAATAGACTAAGAAAACAAAGCCTGAATATCTATACTTGTATGCCCTTGCACCAAATCTATACAGTTCTGAACCAATACTTTCCACTCAACAGAACACCTCTTGAACACCCTAGCATTTCTTTCCAACCAAATCACATAGACAACAACAGTTACAAGGATCCTACGGATCCGGTTCTTTACAGCTTTTCCTCTGCAGACTTTGCCAATCCAAGAGCAAAATCGCTCCAACCAAAAAGGAACCCAAACAATTTGCACTGAGCAAGAACTTTTTTGATGACTGCTTTAGAAAAAGAGCACTCAAAGAAGATATGATTTCTAGTCTCCAAACAAGAATCACACAGCCTACAGATAGAATTCACCCATCCATACCACTTAGCTACTCTATCAGCAGTAGCTAACCTGTTCCAAACAGGAAACCACATGATGATAGAGGTCTTGGGCACATGATAAGAACCCCATACCATTTTTTTCCACCAAACAGAATAAAAATTATCTGAGCCAGCAAGGTAAGCTTCTTTCATAAAAAAAGAATTAACCTGCACCCGCTTACGAACGATATCACCAAAAATATCTCTCTGACTCAAGACTTTCTTCCAAACCATAGAAGAATATTGAGCAGGCTCCATATTCCACAAGTCCTATCCTTTTACATAATAATCATGCACCCACTTCACCTATAAGCTTTCTTTATCACAAAAAAGTCTCCACTGCCCCTGCAGCAACATTTCAGTTCACAAGAGAGTACACACCCAACCCACATTGAGTTTTAGGACTACACACAAACTACCGAGAGACAGAAGCTTTCCTAGTCCCTATCCTTCCAGACCAAAGAAAACTCCTACAATCATGCTCATTTCTGTCAACAGATCTTTTGGTAATGGAAATATAAAAGACCAATAATTCAAGATGCTAAAAATAACAGAATTGATAAGTTGCAACCTACCAGCATAAGTAAGAAACTTAGTAGTCCATGAATTCAACCTACTCAAGATCCGTCCCTTAAGAAGTAGACAATGCTTACTCAGAATCCGACAGTGCATGAGTGGCACACCAAGGTAGATCACATGAAGTTCAGAAACATGCATCCCCAACAAACTAACCATTTGATCCTTAATTGCACTAGAAACACCAATAATGAACAACTGACTCTTCAAGGGGTTACACTGCAGCCCAGTAGAATCAACAAAAAACTGAAGAACCCACCCAATATAGCTAACAGACTTAATATTAGGTTTAGTGAGAATCATCACATCATCAACAAACAAAAGATGTGACAGCTGCACCCTACCACATCTTGGATGATAATCAATATGCTTCTTAGTAAATAGCTTAACAAGCACCTGAGAGAAGTAATCTATTGTAATCACAAAAAGGGAAGGAGATAGAGGATCACCCCGCCTCAACCCTACTTTTCCTTTATAAAACTCTTCTAAATTCCCATTTAACACAATAAAGTACCAGAGGATTTCTACAAAAGTCATTATCCAGGAGATAAAAATAGGTAGAAAGCCAAAGAGGGAAGATACTCCCTAGGGAAGCTCCAGGAAACAGAGTCATATGCTTTTTTCAGGTCAGCCTTAATAATCATTCTAGGTGAAATGTTTTTCCTCCAATACCCCCTAATAGGCTCACACAAAAGAACATTATCTGCTATAGATCTCCTCTTAACAAAGTCCCCTTGACAAGGATTAATCCAACGAGGAAGGAGAGGCTGCAATCTCAAGGTTAAAACCTTAGAAATAAGCTTATAAACAACATTGCAGCATGAAACAGGACGAAAGTCAACAACATACATAACATTTTTAGATTTAAGAATGAGGTGAATACTTGTGGCAACTAATGCACGAGGGATATTACCAGTTTGAAGACAAAACACTAATGCCGCATGCAAGAGGTCGTCCATAAGGTCCCAGTGCCTCTTAAAAAATCCAATAGAGAGACCATCATGCCCATAAGTCTTGTCTGCAGCCATACTCATCAAGCCCCCATGCACCTCTTCTTTTGATACATGCACCACCAATGCAGAAGCCTGGCCAGAATTCAAAATTGAACCATATCCAGAAACACTTCTCGTGGGAGCAAACTTAGCAGCAACCTCAGTAGCGAGCAAGGTATGATAATAAGAGAGAAACTCCATCTTGATACCATCATGAGATGTCAAAATCTGTCCAGAGGAATCAATTAAACATGATACCTTCGCTGTTGCCCTCCACTTCTTCATTCTTGAATGAAAATATCGAGTATTACCATGCCCCAGTTTTAACCATTCACTCCTAGCTTTCTGCATAAGAAACTCCTCCTCAAACTTCATGGCATTAAAAAGAGCCTACTTTTTCTCGTTAGAACCTACTACTAGGGAATGATCACCAGGATACCCCATAGACAACTTAGATGCCTCCTGATACTCAGCTGAATCTACCTTAACCATCCCAAAAAATATCACTAAAATATTGTGCATTTAAAGCCTTAAGAGCTAGCTTAACAGCCTTCAATTTCAGATTTAGACAAAAAAATGGATTATTTAAATCTGTTCTCACAGAATTCCAAGATCCACAGACAACATCCTCATAATCAGCATGGTTAGTCCACATATTCAAATACCTAAAGGAAGGCCTAGGAACAAAATTATCCTTCCTCAAGGATACAATCCCCATAGAATGATCCGAATGCAAATGATCTTGAAACTGAACAAAACTCTCCCTAAAAGAATCAAACCACCTCTAATTTCCAAGAACCCTGTCCAGTTTGCATATGATACTATCCACCTCTTCTTGGTTGTTTGTCTAGGTGAAAAACTTTCCCACACTCTGAATATCAACAAGTCCACAGTCTAGACACATGTCCTTAAGGCCTTAATCATGGAGAAGAACTGAGCCAAAAGCACATTTTCCTCTGAGCTCACAACCTCATTAAAATCCCCTAGGACTAACCAAGGCATGTCATTCGAAACCTCTATTTATTTGATCTTAGTCCAAGTTTGCCCTCTAACCAAGTAATCATTCTCAGCATAGACAATTGTCACCCTACACTCCCACTTTTCCAACACATTAATGACACTTAGATGCAAAAACTGAGTAGGAGAGACCAAAAGCTTCACTCACAAAACCTTTGGGTCCCACAAGCACCAAATCCTCCCATTCAAAGCATCATAATAATTACTCCCTCCGTCCCTTGTTAATAGTTACGTTTTTTTTTCAGTATTTAATCTATATTTTTTTTCTTCTACATTTTGATATATAAAATTAAGTAACATATATACATAAGAGAAATCAATGTGACTAGTTTCTAGAAATATTTTTTCTAATTTTTTTGAGAAACTTCTTCCTAGTAAAAAAATGAGTCAAACAAAAGTTCAAAAATCAAACGTAACTATTAAGTAGAGACGGGGGGAGTATTAAAGAAATTCCAAGCAGGAAAACAAGACTGAGCAACAGAAAAAGCCTTTTTTGCCTTCACCCGTATTTCCAAGAGAGCCACAAAGTGAAGGTGTTTTTGTCTTACAATTTTCTGAACTTCATTTTGTTTATTTGGCTTATTAAAGCCCTTAACATTCCATACCAACCACATTTAACGGATCAGACTCTGAATATGAAATCTCTTCAACAATTGTTTCTAAGCCTTCAAATCTGTTTTCTGTCACCACTTCCTCATCTTTAAATTTGGTGCTTTAGCAACTTTCACCTCCCATGAAGTAGAAGGGCCAACTTTGGGTTTCCAGGTGAGCTTCCTACTCACATGCCTGAAATCTTGAGCCTTAGGAGCTTCGAATTTCTGCACATACTTAGCACCACCCTCAACCACATACTTTCGACCCCTTGGACCAACAATATACCTTCTTCTCTCAGGATCACAGTCCATGGACATATGCCCCCACTTGTTGCAAGCATCACAAGGGTTTGGGTACCATTCATACGTAACTTCCTGCGTGTGACTTATACCCCTAGCTTGATACTTAATCTCCCTTATCACCTCATCAGTCTCATCTAGATCAACCAACACCCTTGGACCATCTACCCTAGTCATGTTAACAGTAGCAAAATCCACTAGTAAAGGCTTCCCAATCTTGCTAATCATTTTCCCAATTATCCGAGGAGTCCAAAGATCCAAACTCAGATGAGGCAACCTAACCCATATCGGTATAGATTTGAAGAGATCCTTAGATAAAACCATATTTACCTTAAACTATCTCAAAAGAAGAGACTTATCAAAAATAAATGGAGTAGACCCTTTTAAGATATTCAGCATCTCCTCTTCTATATTAAATTGAAACTGGAAAAGACCTGATTTCTTGGAAATAGAGGGAACAGTCACCTGCTTCCACTTAGCATGAACGAACTTCTCCATACTCTCTCTTGTGATTTCTGCCTCCATCACACAACCCATCAATGAATTTTCCCAGCGTTGAGCACCCTCATCAATTTCATCATCAGAAAAAATGATTTCCTCTAATGCAGGTGCACCTATGTCAAACTCCAGCATGAAGTCTAGAGGTTGTTCAATATGAATCCCAGAAGCCTCCCTCTAGTGCTCTTGTTCTACCATTTTCCCCCAATCAAGAACCTTAGGACCCTAGCCTGTGGACTCAATTTTGCCTCCTTCAAAGATGTGGACGAACCTTCATCTTTGGCTTGTGGGCCAGTCCTTAATCCTGACAAGAGAGGACCAGAGCTCTGAGGCCCTAGAGCTCCTAGGTGATCAGGGGTATCTTGCACAATTTGTGCATTTGGCGTAAGAATATCTTGAATCGGGTTTAAAATCTTAGAAATGTGTATCAGTGACATTTTTTTATCCACCGGTACACCAGACCCAACACCCTTAGGAAGAGGATCAAAACCTGATGCCGTCAGACCAATCATCAAAACCACAGGCATACTCCCTTGACCTCGACCTCACTTACTCTTCCCCATAGTTGAGATTGCTAGCTGGATTAGAAATCCTCAACCTAGGGTTCTTAGAGAGGGATGAGAGAATTTCCTCTCTCTAGAAACATATCCGAACTTGTTTCTTCTGACTAATAATTCATGGAAAAATAATCATATCATGCTTAGATTCAAACATTATCACACATTCAGCATACATACTTAAGAGAAGGGACAAAGTGATCAATTTTTTCAATTTCTAATGACATAATGAAGCTCAAAGAAATGTTCATACCTTTTAATCTTAAAAAATGAAATAGAAGTGAGGTTGTACCTTGCCCTTCATGTGTGATGGTGTTTGGTGTTTGTGCCTTACCAATGGAGAAAACATGTTGGAGAATTGACCTTGCTTGTGACTCAAGGAAGAATTAAAGAGATACTTATTGAAAGGGCAAAAATTATGGCTAGAGCATCTTTGATAAGGTAAGGAGGTTCTTCATGGTGTGAGTTTCAAACCAGCTACTAGCGCCTGGAATGGTCACGGTGTGAGAAAGTTGCGCCAGAAACTACCGCCATTAGCAAAGTGTGGTACCTTGAGTCGCCTGATGTCACCTCTAACGGGTGCATCACTTTGTTGAATTTTCCCTCATTTACTCCAGACCTTTGTCTGGCCTATGGTACGACATTATGTATGGCGCCTTGAAATAGAGCCATTACTTCTGAAAAGCTCCATTTTTTCTTTCCTTCATAACATTTTGCATTTTATTCTTCAACTCTTCATGAATTTAGCATCTCCTTATATACCTTATGCATCTTTTGTTAGCTATGGTGAGGTTCTGGCACCTGAGCAAGTACAAGATTTGGCTAGGCCCATTGTGATGCAGGAGATTAAAGATTCCCTTTTTAGTATGCATGCTAATAAAGAACATGGCCCTGATGGATTTTCGGTTGGCTTATTCAAGAAGCATTGGGAGTTAGTTGGGGATCTCCTACATGCTATGGCTACTTACTGTTTGGAGAAAGGTACATTCTGAAATCCCTAGCTACCACTAGTATACATCTCATTCCCAAATCTAAATAGTCTGTGTTTTCCAGTGAATTTCACCCTATCTCATGCTGTAATGTTATGTATAAAGTCATATCCAAGGTCTTGACTGTGAGGCTATAGCCCTTATTGCCTTCCCTGATCAGTCCTTGTCAGGGGGGTTCATTAAGTCAAGGTCAATTGCTGATAATATTCTTCTATGTCATGAGAAAATTAAGGGATATGGTAGGAAGCATGCTTCCCATAATTTTCTCATAAAAGATGATTTGAAAAAAGCATATGATTCTATCTCCTGGCAATTCTTGGAAGCTTATCTGCCCATGCTTGGATTTCCTATTGAGTTTGAGAGATGGATCATGATTTGTGTGAGAAGCCCATGGTATTATGTTATCTTGCATGGTAATATGGAAGGATTTTTTCAAGGGAAGAAAGGATTGAGGCAAGAAGACCTAGTCTCTCCTTCTTTATTTGTGATTATGATGGATTATCTATCTCGGGTTCTCGTCAAGTTGTTTGCTAAAGAACTAATTGAGTATCATCCAAGGTGCTCTAGGGTTAATCTTTCTCACTTGCTTTTTGCTGATGATGTTATGATTTTTTCTAAACCTCTAGTAGGGTCTGCTGTACATATTCATGTTGCTCTTGCCTTTTTTACTGAGTCTACTGGTCTAGTGTGTGACCCCCAGAAGAGTCATATGTTTATGGCAGGTATATGTGAGCCCCTAAGTAGGCAGCCGCAAGAGATCTTGGAAATGCCAGTAGGTCAGTTGCCAATCACTTACTTAGGGGTTCCTTTGGTTCATTCTAGAATATTGGTTAAGCGTTGTGTGCCCCTCAAGGATAAGATCTTGGCTAGGTTGTCATCATGGACCACTAAATTCTTGAATTATGCAGGGAGAGATCAGCTAATATGTTCAGTGATATTTGCTATCCAGAATTACTGGTCATTGCTTTTCCCCCTCCCTAAGGAATTTCTGAATGAGACTGAGTAGGTGTGTAGTTCATTCTTGTGATCAGGAGTGTTGGAATCAAGAAAATCCCATGTGGCTTGGAAGTTTGTTTGCTGCTGTAAGTGCCAAGGGGGTTTAGGGAGTGTTTCCTTGGTCTCTTGGAATTATACTGCAGCAGCAAAAAAAAATGTGGCGGTTATTTACTAATGGTGAGAGTTTATGGGTAAGATGGGTTCATAGTTACTACATTAAATCTAAGGATTTTTGGACTATAGAGCCTCCAAAGTGTGCTTCTGTAGTTTGGAAGAAACTTTTGAGTCAGAGGTCTGTGTTTGCTGATTTTGTTGGTCAGAGGATTACTACTGCTTCGTTTAGAATGACAGAGGCCTATATGCATTCCTGAGAGAATTATGATTTAGTGGCTTGGAAGAAAATTATGTGGGGGTGATGCATGTGCCAAGAACATCCATTATACCTTGGTGTGCCTGTTAGGATCAATTAGCTACATGGGAAAGAATATATCAGTAGAATGAAAATATTAATCTTGATTGTAGGTTGTGTGACCTGTGGCCTGAAGGTAAGAACCACTTGTTCTTTGAGTGTTCTTACTCGAGGAGAGTTCTTTTTAAAGTGTTGGGCCTTTGTAAGCTGGGGTCTCCACCGGTAGAGTGGGAGAGGTTCATTCCCTAGATGGTTAGGGTGAGCTGAGGAAAGAGTTTGAGGAACGACTTGAGGAGAAGCCTAGTAGTTTCTACTGTGTATTCCCTCTGGTTAGAGAGAAACGCAAGGGTATTCAGAGGTGCTCCGTCGGTGGAATGTAAGGTAGTTGTTGACAGAGTTATTGAGTTAGTTCAGGTTTGAGCTGTTGTTGATATTCTTGAAGTTTTTGCTTAAACTTGTAATTACCTAGCTTGGTATAGATAGTTTTAGATACTATTTTGAGGCGGGATTCGCTGTTCTTTGTAAAGCTCCTGTTCTCTAAAATGTAAGTACCGTTGGGCTTTTTTAAATAAATGAAATGACGCAGGTGGCGAATCCCCACCTTTACCTAAAAAAAAAAATTAGCATCTCCTTTCATTTCTGTTCTTTCAAATGGTCATCCATGTACCTGAAATTCGATTAGTCAAGCTAATTAGGCTTTATTAGACCAAAATTAAAAAAAAACTACACAATTACCTAAATGTTTAAAATGTTAGGGTGTCTCCCACAAGCACCACATTTTTAGGCATTACTGGTGAGATCAAGTAGGATCAATAGAGAGGGGCTTCGGGCCCTGAATAGTAAGAGATGGTGTGAGTGGTCACTTCAGTTGCCATTGTTTTTCATTCACCTTCCAGACAAAGACAAATGGGATGCCTTCAAGCTTCTCTCTTAACTACCTCATGTCCATTCTTCATCTAACGTTTCCCTTCCTCTTTTTAGTAGAGGTGGTACTCTGTTCTTGAATCGGGCTCTCAAAAGATGTCTAAACCTTAAGAGGTTGTGGAGGGTCCTTCTCCTTACTCAAGTGCTCTCCGGGGGTCTCCTTAATGGAGAGTTCATCCTCCATTACATCAGTGAGGGGCTGGAGTGTCCACGCCTCCTCACTAATTGATGTAATGAGAAGCCCCTGGAGTTCCTCCTTCCCACACTCCTTTATCTCATTTGTATTCTTCCATTCAAAATCATCCTTATCATATAGATTCATCTCTTTCAGATGTTGTCATTCCTTGATCTCTCCATCCACCTTCTCATTCCATTCTTTCTTTTTGATTAGCAGCATCTCATACTGATCGAGGCCGAAACACTATACTAGTTCCCTGTTTGAAACTTTCATAGTGTCCTTGAGTTTGAATTTAATTTCCTTATTCTCTAGCTTGAGTGTCAAACATCCCTTCTCTCCATCAATCATTGCTTTTCCAGTGGCAAGGAATGGTCTGCCAAATGTAATAGGCATTTGGGTGTGTTCGTCCATGTCAAGAATAACAAAGACCACTAGAAAGTAGAATTTGTCAACTTTTACTATGACATCTTCTATTATGCCTTTTGGATATGCATATGATTTGTCGTCCAATTGTAGGTATATTGACACGGGCTTAAACTCCCCTAAACCTGACTTCTGACATACGGACCATGGCATAAGGTTGATGCTCGCTCCTAGATTGCATAATCCCTTATCGCAGTGGAATGGTCCTATGTCGCACGGAATTGTGAAACTTCAGGGATCCTTAAGCTTGGTTGGGACCTTCTTTTGGATCACCACGCTAGCCTCCTCTTTCATGGCAATCAATTCATTCTCCATGAATCTCCTCTTCTTAGTTAAGAGATCCTTTAAGAATTTGGCGTGCTTAGGCACTTCCCTAATAGCCTCCAAGAAAGGTATGATTTCAACTTTTTTGAATACCTCCAAGAATTTACTGAAATATTCTTCATCGTGTCTTCTCTAGAATCTTTGTGGGTATGGTAATTGAGTGAGGACTTTGAGTTTAAATGGGCATTCATTCCCATTACTTCAAACTCCGAAAGCTGCCTCGGAGCCAACCTTACCCTTTGATATTGATATCACATCCTTCTCCTCTTCTTCTTTCTTCTTTTCCTTCTCTTTCTCAGCTAAACGTTGCCCACTTTGTAGGGTTATCGCATGAGAGAATCTGTAGTGCTCCTGAGTTTTCGGCTCGATGTCTGATGGGAAAGTCCCCTTGTTGAGGGTTTTGAGAGAGGTTGCAAGTTGAGTAATTTGGGTATCTAAATTGTGGATGGATGCTCATGTGTTGGCTAACTCGCCATCCATTCTCTTATGAACATCCTTCAACTTGTTCTCATTTTCAGCATTAGCCTTGTTGAGATTCTGCATTAATTGTTCCAACATGGCATTGAATTTTTCCATTGGGTCACTTACTGATGATTGACCTTGTTGTTATCTCGTATTTTGTGGAGCTAAATTTCCATAGATTGGGTTGGGATAGGGTCAGGATTTGTTTTAAAATCCTCCACCCTGTTGATACTAGCCTTGGTTTTCCAGATATTGTATGAAGTTGAACGCCTCATTGTTGTCCTCAAGATACTCAACTACTAATACTTGCTTCTGTTTCTGTTGGTTATTTTGGTTTTTCATGATTTTTTAATCAATGGAAGTGAGGGCTTCCATTTGTTCCTGTAGCGATGTTTCAACATCTACCTCATATAGACCATGCCTGCTACAGCCTGCTCCTTTTCGGTCATCGGTTGTACGATGTTCTTCTGAAATTTCTAATAACACTATTAGCTCCCAAGCTTCCTCTGGTTCCTTATGCATGAACCATCTCATAGCGAAGGCATCCAAATGCCTCCTGGTCCTCTCAGATAATCCTTCATAAAATAAGCAAACTTGGTAGTCACGGTCGACTCCTACTTGAGGGCATCTCTTGATTAACTCATTTAATCTCGCCCATGACTGTGCTAGTGTCTCATCTGGCTCTTCCTTAAAATGTAAAATATGATTTTTGAGTTCAAACGCCTTTTGTGGATGATAACAGCCTCACCAAGCGTCCCAACCTTGGATCCAGGGCAGGGACGGAAGATGGGGTTTGCTAGCCCTAATGACCTCCTACACACTTGGTGAAGGCAACCCTTAGAGGAATGTTAGGCTTGATAGAAGATGGTTCTAGGACC
>JBBYHH010145181.1:0-14230 GCA_038382905.1 Daphne laureola
AGAAGAAGGAGAAATGAGGGCTTGTAGTCTTTACAGACAGTGACTATGCTGGAGATATAGAATATAGAAAGAGCACGAGTGGGTATGTGTTTATGCTTGGCTCAGAAGCAGTATGTTGGAGCTCAAAGAAATAATCCATTATCACTTTGTCTACTATAGAGGCTGAGTTTGTTGCAGCAACAATGTGTGCTACACAAACCGTTTGGGTAAGAAGGGTTTTGGAAGAGATGGGATCACCAGCTGTTGGGAGTACACACATTATGTGTGACAACAGCTCCACTATCAAACTGTCCAAAAACTTGGTGATGCATGGAAGAAGTAAGCACATAGATGTGAGGTACCATTTCTTGAGAAATCTCACAAAGGATGGTGTTATAGAGCTGGAATATTGCTGCAGCAAGGATCAACTTGCAGACTTAATGACTAAACCTTTAAGATTCGAAGCATTTCAGGAACTTAGAGGAAGACTTGGGATTGCAGCTGTAGAAGGGTAAACTAACAGGATAATGCTTGTTAGTTAAGGGAAGGAATTGTAGGATAAATTAGTAGAGTTCATATAGAACTCCTAATGCAGTTAGGAGTTTATCAGTTAGCAGTTAAAATAGGATAGTACTCCTACTGTTAGTAGTTAACTTAGGCCACAAGTTAGACTAGTTCTATCCTAGTCCTATTAGTATTAGGAGTAGTAAGTCATGGTTAAGTTGTAAGTATTTAAGCACCTTCTATGTGCTATGTTAATTCAATTCTTGGTTAAGCAATCTAGTAATCTTTCTCTTGATATTCAACAGTGACATGTTGATATTGTTGCTCCTGGAGAGTTGTATGAGGTATCGTGGGTGAGATCATGAATCTATATAAACCTGTCACAACTTCTCAATGTTTTTTGGTCGTTTTGACGTACTTAGGAGTGTCTATCTCTGTTGCGGGTCCTTCTTCCTGACATCATGGACTCTGCCATACCTGCTTACTTATTAGCTTTCTAGTTATTTGCCATTTTTAGGCTTTGTATTGCTACTCTTTATTTCGTCTAGCTTGTTTCGTCTATCTTCATGGTAATAAGATAAATCCGATGAATGAAATCATTTCCCGTCAAAAAAAAAAAAGATAAACCTGATTGCGCTAAAAAACGGTATGTTGAAGTTTTCCATAAGCGAAACACATGTTGAAGTGCTTTTCCACTTGATGTGATGTCTATGAGAAATGGAAGAGATTTAGATGTGTCTATTTTATCATTATTTCCGTCGTTATTTCTCTATCCTAAACGTATTGTCATATCATTAAAAAGCGTGTCTCATATGAAATAACATTTTTCTATTTTTATTTTATTTTAACTCATTTTTACCTTTATAAATGCACTCGTTCAAAGAATTTAGTGAGTGGGTGAGGAAGAGGTGAGAATGATGAAAAGATTAATGATGAAAATTTATATAAAATGAGTTAACAACCAAAGAAAAATCTTAATCTATACGGAAAATAAAAAAATAAAAATGATAACATATTTGCCACATCATCCAAATAATTGGGCCGGCTTTGCTTTCAAGCCCATAATCAAGCATTGAAGTTAAACTTGATGTACTAACTTTTCATCTATGGTTTTATTCACTCCATTACCACCACCAAGTGTCTCAACTTCTTCATGCTCACCAAATCCTTTATCTGTAACTGCAGTAAGCTCCTGGTTCAAATCAGGGTCCTTGCTTTTTCCCCAAAGGACAAAATACAACCCCAACATTATAATAACAGCACCTATCACCCTGTAAGATAGGAAAAAACGAGTCTACCGTTACCAAACAAACCATGTCCAATTGTGCAATTAGTAGATGTTAATTACCTTCCCAAGAACATCTGCTCTGCCAAAATGAATGAGGACATTACAGCCACGATAACCATGATCAAGGGACTAAACGCTGTCACGAAAACGGGGCCTCGCTCTTTCATTATCACTCCTTGAACATAGTATGCAAATCCACAAGCCATAGCCTGCACAAAACAAAATATGTTCATGTGAAAAAGTACAAAGCTTGCTGAGCAAGTAATGTTTCTTGGTCCACAAGTTCACTTACACTGTAGATTGCAGCTACAAGCTTGATATCCCCTTTCAAAGCCCACACAGAAGTATGTCCCCTTTCCATTATCAAGGTCACTGCAGTGCCCTCTATCGCCCCCAAAACGCATATCCAAACTGTGAGAGAAAGCTCAGCTGGATATGATTTAATAGTGATTGCCTGCGAAATTTTAGGGCTGTTCTTCTAAGGACTAAAGTTTAAGTCTTTATCCATTTTGGTCACTATGCTTTTATACATATACTACTACTTACTTGTAGAATCATGAAGGAAGCGTAACAGAAGCAACCTGCCGCGATCATGAGGCCACCCTTGATGGAACTGTGGACATCTGTCCCATTTGTTGCTTGTTCCTCTGCAGAATAGGTTCTTCCCTTTGTCCATATCAAGTCTATGACAGGTCCCTTCAACAGAGTCATCACCATCGCCCCACCGACAGTTGTTAGAGTACCAGCCAGCTTTGCATGGCTGCGAATCGATCTGAAGTTCACAGTTTCTAGCCTGTGTGGTGGGGTTCATCAAAAATTAATTCTTTTCTGGTTAATCTTTCCATATGACTCAAAAGGTTCAAACCTTTTTTTACCTCATGATCCAGGCCATCACAAATGTGACTGCTGGAACAATGTTGAACATAGCGGCTGCGAAAGTTGCTGTTGTGTACTTCATCCCCACGTAGTACAAGTTCTGGTCAATTACAGGTCTGACAAGAAGTAAAGCATATTAGAAGATCCTTGTGGCATAGAATAAGTGACAAGGACAAAACTTGTTTCACAAGTCACACACTTACTCCAGCAGGCTTAGCACCATTATCTTAGTGAAGATTGAAACTGTCATTTTTGGCCTCACTCCCCTGTCAAAACATGAAAAAAGCAAAAGAAAATTGCTTATAATTCAATAGTTTGGTTTCGACCGAAAGAACTAAAGAACGAACACAGCAGTCCTTAGGCTCTAGCCAAGTTGGTTAAAGCCCTAAGAACACGAGGTAGAGGTTTTGTTGTTCAAGAAAAAAGAATATTGAACACAAAGAGAGAGACTTGTCTAGAACTGCTGCTAAAGGAGCTAAGGCGATAGCAGCAATGGCATGGCGGTAGACAACAAGGACATAGGTGCTCATCCCTTTGTTCAATGCAGCTTTGGTTAGAACATCCATTCCAGCAAACCCAACTTGTAGTAACACAGCAAGCACAAATGGCTTCACCCTCGCCGCCATCGAGCCTTTCGCTGAGCTTCCCATATCAACCAACCCCACTGGTTATAAAACCAACAGACAACTTCTGGTTTCTTCTTCTCCTGATTCTCTAACTCAAAGGACCAAATCCATTTGGAATCAGCTTAGTGAATACGTGTTGGTGGAAGGTTGCATTTTCATGGTGTTAAGAATTTGTTCCATCAATGAATTGATGGATTCTGTTTCTCTGGCTCTGCTTCAGCCATAACCACTTTTAAATACATTTGTTACGGTGAGAACCAATAATTCAGTGGGGTGAGGTTTTAATCCAGATTTGGTCAGGTTAAACATTTTGCTTTAGTTAAAAAGAAAGATGTAGTGGTCAAGAAAATAGCTATTTACTCAAGAAAATTTCCAAATAATTGCAGTTGTGAAAAAGATGTCCTTGGTGGAGTTTTGGTGCGTGGGTTATAGAGTAGTTTATTTACTAATAGCACTAATTAAAGAGTTTATGAGTTATACTCCTACGTTTTCAATTTAACTGTACATATCAGATTTCTTTGTATATCCTTTGAGTCTTGTTGCATTACTTTTATACATATCATCACGTTAATGTTGTTGCTCATACTATTGCTAGAGAAGCTTTATCACAGGTAGGCTTTGTCTTGGTCGGACTCTTTACCATAGTGGCTACAAGCTGTAATTGTTGCTGATCATTAATATAATTGATCGCGTTTTCAGTTAGAAATTTTAACTGTACAAGTTAACTGAACACATATTTCACTTTAATATAATAAAAAAAACAGAGAAAATATGGTGAACCTCAATTTTATACTCGCTTCGTTTCTATTTAATTGTTACATTTGATTTTTTAACTTTTGTTTGACTCGATTTTTCTATTAGAAATAATTTTCTAAAAGAATTGAAAAAAATATTTTTAGAAACTAGACACATTGATTTATCTTATGTATAAGAATTACTTAACTTTATATGCTAAAATATTGAAGAAAAAAATAGATAGATTTGATACTGAAAAAGAAACGTAACTATTAAAAATGGACGGAATGAGTACTATATTAGAATGAAAATTGATAGAATAATATTTCCTTAAAAACAAAGTGAATAGATACTTCGATCACCAAGAATTCTATAACCTTCGTCCCTATTAATATGTTTCTTTTTCGGTTCGATATTTAATTAATGAATTTATTTCTTTACAAACTATCCTTAATCATATTACATCGATATGACCATTTCTTCAATAAGATAGCTAATTGTAGAATCATATATCCTAAATGTAATATCTCATTTTCTTTATAATTTATATAGGAAATGTGACATTATGTTTGGGATCGAAATAATGCTACATACATTGTCATGTTTGTGGTTGGTTGGGAGTGACTCGGCTATCCATAAAACTTCACTTTGCTTGGAGAGCTTGTTTTCTTCTATATCTTTTTGTATCCCTCACACCAAAGATTGGCCCCAATTATTGAAATTTGGAAACAAAACAAGTCAAATGAAAGCAAAAGAAGGGGAAAAGACTACCTTTTGATTGGCATTACTAGGGAGTGATGGACTTCTCAGATAGCACCCATACGGCTTAGGTCATGGATTGTTTGAGGTACACAAACCTAAGAACTCAAACATGACCAAATACAAATAGTCAGTTTGAATGATCATTAATGTTAGAGTAAATTATAAATACCCCTCAAGTTCAGTAAAAATTTCAGTTTATTTCATCTATTTTCAAAAACCTTCGATTATCTCCTGATGTATAGTGAAACTTTCAATTACCTCTTCTTGACTGTTTGTGGTGTTAGTTGATTATGAAAGATTTTAGGCACAATTGCACTAACTATACTCCAAAACAATTAAGGGGCGGTCCGGTCACACCTGCATCACAATGTCATGGTTTCACATGTGTCGTTGCGGCCTGAGCTTGTTTATGTTATGTTAGTGCTAACACGACAACGATGATAGATAGGTCCGTAGGGGTGGCCACTTGGGAAGGGAGAAATGAGAAAAATTAAATGTTGGAGTTCAAGTGTTAGAAGTAGAAATATTAGTGATAAAAAGAGTAGTTAACTCTAATATTCTTAACATCAACTTACACTATAAATGTTCGAGGGTAACTAAAGCTTTTACGGTGTAATTGAAGATTTTCAAAAATAGATATGACAGACAGAAGATTTCATTAAATCCTAGAGGATATTTGTAATTTACCATAAATTTTGTACACAATGGCAATGGAAAAGTTATTTTTATGGTTACTCTTTAATAGAAACAATTATGTGAACTTTATGGATAGTGGAAAAAACCTTCACTATTGATGCATTGAAATGTGTCCTAATGTTATAGGTTGAGAAATTTTATGAATGATAGTAGTAGTATTAGCTTTTCTAAACCTCTAAATGATCACGTCATTCTGAAATAAGCCTTTTAATCTATATAATTTCATTATCATTTAGCAGCGGCTGGCTACCACAGAAACCCCCAAACAACAGAACCCCAAAACACAGACGGGCATTTAATTCGGCGGTAAACCAACAAATCCTTCTTATACCAAATCTTCACGTCTCATGATGATCATATTTCCCATATCTGGTTTTCCCATTTCCTGATGATAATTGAGCTATTCGTACATGGAAAATGTAAACGCAAGCACTGAACAATCAAACTCCCTGAGGTTTGCAGATATTTCTTTAAGAAATTGGAGGTGAGACATGACATGAAGTTACATTCTATATGTTAAAAGGACTATATCATGTCAGGAAAACAAACTAATAGTACAATCTTTAGAAAACTAGAATGGTCTTAAATCATGGAGAAGAAGCAGGATGTGATATAGCTTAAGAGAGCAATACAAACAGGAGGGTCACAGATGCAACCAAACTTTCTGCCAAGAAAAAAGAAATTTGGCCCTAGAGAAGTATACCCTTCAAATATCATATAATCAACATTAGCTTGTTTAAGATCCACCACAGCAGCTAGACTTCTGCACCACGCTGGAACTAGTATTATCTGCAGGCTTAATTCTGATCGTCTGAGGCTGCACAGTTAATATAGACATGTTGCTCAGTATCAGATGACCCAAAAAATACTCCTAGGCAAGGCCACATGAGACATCTAAGGAGAGAGATTAATATCCTAGTAGAGATTAATGACATCTCATCAACTCCTTAATCACACCTTATAAGTGTTAATTAAATGACATTATTGCTCAAATTTCTTTTGCTACCATTAATGGATAGAATATTAACTACAAAATAAAATAGCTCAAGCATTTTGGAGGCATTTTTATTTCTATTACAAAATAAAGAAGTGTAATGCCGAAGATGCAGAAGTATCAAAATACCTCAGCCCTCGAGTCGCTATCCGCAACTCGTTGCTTGATATCCTTCGCTATAGAAAAGAAAACCTCCTCAACATTTAGGTTTGTCTTAGCACTCTGCATTAACAATGGAGAGTGCCCTAAATTACTGCTACATAGCAATTTGAGTTCTTAACAAAGGAAACTGACGAAAGCAAGCAGTAGGCACATACAGTCTCAAAGAACTTCATCCCATACTCATCGGCTAGAGCTTGGCCTTTGGCAGTAGGTACAGCCTGTTAAAGGAGCTTATGCTCATCAATATGAAAAGTCTCAAGAAAAATGCTGTAAGAACTAAGAACACAAATGACAACCAATTCTTTAACACAAGCAAATCAAACCAAGAGCGGAATAGAACACAAGATAAGTACAAGTCAAAACAGGTCCTTCAGAAACCAAATACATGTGGATTTCATGCAAGTCCCTGGACTAACTCCTGTTTCAGTAGAGTTGAGTAATTTCTTGATTGTACACTTAAACCAACCAACAACGTGAACAACAAACACACAGGTCTATAGAGAGAAAAAGAGAAGGGGGAGAGGCAAAAGAAATCCTGAGAGAGAACGGACCCTTTTGCTTTCATCCATATCTGCCTTATTACCCACAAGAATCTTGTTGACATTGTCAGAAGCATGCTGTTCTATGTTACGAATCCAATTCTTGATGTCTGTAAGGCAACAAAGAGTTATTTAAGAATACAGCAGAAATCTGAACGGAAAGAAGGGGAAATAAAAGGGAACCAACCTTTTCCATTGTAAGATTTATCCCATAATATAACAATTAAGTGAATGGGAGAGAACATGATCCTTATGATGAAAGTGAAACACTCATTGCAAGCAAATTAGATTCAAATTGCAATGTTGTGCAAAACAAATTCTAGAGTAAATAATTGCAAAAGATGGAACACTCATAGCTTAAATCCCTAAAATAAATTCATAATTAAAGAGATTAAAGTTCAGTAATTACTATTGAAAGATGACTCATCAGTAACATCATACACGAGCAGAATACCCATAGCTCCACGGTAATAAGCTGCACCAACAAAAAGGGGGGAAGTCTGAGTAGTCTTGAAGCCAAATGCAAAAAGCTCACTAAAAATAAGTGTTATTGGTTAGCAGTATCTAACACTGCAATTAAGGCTTGAACATAGCACAAAGAAACTAGAAACTAACAATGCAATGGAGGTATGAACATAAAAGTACTGGAGAAGCTTCAGACACTATCACATTACAGAGAATGGGCAACTCCATAAGGCTCACCAATAACGGATAGATTAAACTTTAGTACGAAAAAAGATGTCATTAATGACATTCGAAATTACCAGTTAGTTGACCAGTCACTCTTTTTTTTTCTTTCTAAACTGCTTTGACAAGTCACTTCCAGATACTGACAACCCATTATCAGTTACGGCTTGCCTGTATGTGAAGTCTGCTGTAAGACTTGGGAGCAGATAATCGATAGATTCAAGAACATATAAATGTTTTTAAAATTTTCACATTATTACAACTCTTGTGTTCCATGATGTGCATGTTGATTTTGTAATTACAATCTTATAACAGGACGTGACTGTAGTAACCATCTCAACTCATAACCGTGTCTTGATATTTTCGACTCAAATGGGAAAATCTATGATGGTGATGCTTTTCAGCTTTTAGAGTTTAACTCATTATTCTTTCATGAGAAGGTTGTAACAGGAAGAGCATCCCACGTAAAAAATTGTTACTATGCTTCAGTTGCTTCTTGCATAAGGTTACAGTGTTAACTAATTCTAGGTTATTACTTGGCAATATAAACTTCATGTCACTGACACCAAGATAGTTGGGATGATGATGATGATGATGATGATGATATTCCGGTATAATCTATCATTATCAAATAACATTAACAAGAAACAGATCCCAAGCACCAAAGTCTGAGAGACCAATGCATATAAATTGAATAGACAAAACAATGACCAAGCATTCATACCATGGTGATAATTTAAAACCCCAATACTGACCAGTTGTAATTGTTCGAAACCTCTCTTGTCCAGCAGTGTCCCAGATTTGCAGTTTGATACGTTTTCCATCAAGCTCTATTGTCCTGATCTTGAAGTCAATGCTGCAACCAAACATCTACACGCATTGTCACCACTAGCTTGTACAAAAAAAGCACAACAAAAGGGCTCTATTTGAAGCACCGCATCTTAAAACACCTACCCGATGGTCGTGATAAAACTGGTGGTAAATGAACCATCAGAAAATCGCAAAAGAAGGCAACTCTTGCCCACACCTTGCATCAAATCAATCAATTAATCAACAAATTAAGCGAACCAAATATAAAAAACACAGTTCAGAGAAACTTGTTGAAACCATCAAATCGGAAAGTGTTCCCTTAAACAAGACCTAATCAAACCCTAGCATCATACTTACTCGCATGTACTGGAAAAGAAACAAAGATCTGCGAAAATAACATGGGAGGACGAGGAACGGAGAAACGTACCGCTGTCGCCGATAAGAAGGAGCTTTACAAGGTAATCGTAGTCGGCTCGAGCTCTAGCGGGCGGGGCGGCCATTGAAAGAGAAACAATAGAGAGCAGAAAATGCTCAAACGCAAGCGAAACAATATCCGCAAGACAAGAAAATGGATAAAAGAGAAGGATTAAACTCCCATATTTGAAAGAGAGAAGAAGATCTGACAAACACAGGAGACGAGAAAAATGAGGAGCAGAGCGCCTGGTGCGTGTATGTCAGCAGCTACAGGAGAAGGAAACAGCTATAGTCGTGTACTGAGATGCAGTACGTTCTTTCAGTCAAATTTGGAAGAAGTATTTGAAATGTGATGTATGATTGTGAGAGAGAGAAATTGATTGAAAATGTTGATTTAATAATTTATTAATGAAATTGTGATGAAAATATTGACATAAAACACATTTTTAAAGGGATTAATGCTCACTGCCTTGTAATAAAATGAAAATGGTGAATCCTAAACTTTCATATTCTTTCTTCAAATAATTAATCCAGTTATTTCTGTTATTTAATAATATTTAATCTATCTTTTTTTCTATAAATATTTAGATATTTAAAATTAAATAATTTATATGTATCATAATTTATATTCCCTCTATCCCAAAAAAAAAAAAAAATGTTATATTTAACTTTTGATATTGGATACTGCTAAAAAATTTCCCTGCTCTAGGGTTTCTGCGATCAGTGCCGCCAAAACTCGCTTCGGTCGGTCTCCGCTTGATGACGCGACCCTGTCGTGGATCAACGGCGTAGTCGTTCAGGTCGAGCGACTCCTTGTGGTGCTTGGTTATTTCATTTTTAGGCGTTTTTTCTGGTTCGATTGGAGATCAACTTCGGATGGGTTGCCTGGCCGGAGTTGTTTGCCCTGCCCTGGAGATGGAGAACGCTCGTCGAAGATTGGGCTACTCTGCCTTGTTCGTGAATCCGGCAAAGGGGAGTAGGGATGGCGTATTGTTGACCAGAACGGTTTGGACCTGGGCTCAGCCTTTTAGTCTGGATTCGTGGGCGGTGGCTCCGATTTTTTATTGAGGAGGCTCTGTTGATCATCGTTGGATCCCTCCACGGAGCACTCTGGAGCTGGGCTGCTAGAGTCTCCCGCCAGATGCCTTCGCTCCGCCGGATCAGGGGGTGCGGGCCTCTGTTTGTGACTACTTGGGGCTGGTGGCCTCTCCATGGGCAAAGTGGGTGAGGTTAGTTTGGGTGGTGCTTGGGTTTTGGAGGATGGGTTGCAAGACCGAGGGAAGAGGTTTAGGAGGGAAAGTTGGGGCTGGTGAAGATTTGGCAATGGTACAAGCAGAGGGAGAAAGTGGCCGGAAAAGGGCCAGAATGACGGCTCCAGAAGATGGACCTCAAGGGGAGGTTCAGGTGTCGGCAGGGGGCGAGAACGCTCATTGCCTGACTCCATGAGCTTTCAGGTAACGAATGGTTGGGTTTTACAGTCCGGCCTAACTATTCGTGCTTTAGTAAGGACTCGGGTTCCTCAATGGATTATGGTGTATTATCGACATTGGATGAGATTCATTTTCGTCGGATGTGGTGATTGTATTTGCTTTCCAAGCTTCTTTGCAGGGAACAGGCTCTTTCGAGTCCGTTTAGCGTGGCTTCAGTGGAGGAGATCGACAACCTTGATCTCTATAACATATGTTGCGGATAGAAGCTTGATTCAAACCTTATGTGTTTTTAAAAAACTCTACAATCAACAAATCTATCAGAGGAGTTGTATCTTATATTGTCTATGTGTTTATGTTTATTTAAGTCCCGTTTATGTTCTTTGTAGTAATTTTTTATTTGAAACATTGTGTTTACTTTTAAGCTTTGAAACTCTTACATTATTAATCTTTAGGGACTATAGGTCGACTTTTGTTCATATCTTGTTAAAAACATTAGTAGCTACCAGGAATTTATCCCTGCTTTGTTTATTTGTTCAGTCTGAGGTTGTTTACCATTGAATGAATAATCATTCACTATTAAAAAAAAAAAATTGATATTATGTTTGACTCAAATATTACTTTGAAGAATTTGATAAAAGAATTCTATAAAAATGTATTGTAAAATAACAAACATTCATTTATCATTTGTGCATAATTATTTTTATCTTATATAACAAAAAGTTGTTAAAAAAAATCATAAATTAAATGCTATAAACAATTTTTTTAGACGGATGGATTAACATTTCCTACTTAGGTATTTTTAAGAATTATTTTCACTATTTATCTTTGTGAATATTTAGGTTAAACATTTTCTACAAATATTAGAGAACTGAAAATACATTCCCACGTAGTTTTGATTTACAAAAAATCAAGAGCACTCACTAGGCTACTGTCCAGGTTACAATCTGCATTTCAACCTTCATAAAAAAACAATATATAGTGCCATACAAACAATACTATATAATATCGTAACCGTCAAGCTAAAGCCAACTATATACTCTAGAAGCACTTTCTTGGGAAATTTGGGATCAAACCAAAGAAGCACAACAGTGTTGTTCCATTCTTATACTTTGTCAGCACAATAATCTAATACAACTTAATCATAAGAAATTTAGAAGGATTTTCAGTCCACACCCATTGATAAGTAGACAGGACATACTTGTAGAGAAATACAAACAGGAAAGTTAAGGATCGAACAAAATTAACCTTTCCTAGCCAAATTAAAAAAAAATGGCCCCCCTAGAGAAATATACCACCCTTTAAATCTCATTAAGACATTAACCAACTTTTGCTTGTTTAAGATCAGCCACAGCAGCCAGACTTCTGTGCCGCATCACTAGAACTACCATTGTCTGCCTGGTTAATTCTGATCGTCTGAGGCTGCATAATGAAATTGTAATCTTGCTTAGTGTACCGATAAGTACCGCATATTTCATGCACTATAGCACAAATAGATGAAATTGACACATTGAAAGTTAAAACACTAGGAAAACATGAGCCTGCTATAAGGTATAGCTCCTACGTATACCGATTGCGAACATTTTCATTTCTATATTTCAGGTAGAGCCAAAAGTCAAATGCCAACGATTTCAAAGTGTTGAAGTATACATACCTCAGCTCTTGAATCACTATCGGTGAGCCTTTGCTTAATATCTCTACCTATTGAAAAGAAAACCTCCTCGACATTTAAGTTTGTTTTGGCACTCTGCATCAACAATGAAGGAATGCACATTGAACCAGTGCACATAAATATTTTGAGGTCTTAAAAAACCAAAAAGGAGGAGGCACATACAGTCTCAAAGAACTTGATCCCATACTCATCAGCTAGAGCTTGACCTTTGGCAGTAGGTACAGCCTGTTAAAGGGGATTGTCAATGTGAAGGCTCAAGGGCAAGAAATTAATCAAAGAAAAGGTTGTAAACAGGTGCAAAACCCACATAACTATCCAATCTTCAAAAGGAGCAAATTGCGACCGAAGACGAGAAACAATACAGGAAAAATAGAAGGTCAAACAGGTCCTCCAGACACCAAACAAATGCTATACATATCATGCATGTTTCCTGGGCTAGAATGGAGACTCCTGCTTCAGCACCGTATAGTAACTTTATTTGTGCACGTAAACCAGACAGCAGAAACAACACACCCGCACATAACACATAGGGAGAGAGAGAGAGAGAACAGACCCTTTTGCTCTCATCCATGTCAGCCTTATTACCCACAAGAATTTTGTTCACATTGTCAGAAGCATGCTGCTCTATGTTACGAATCCAATTCCTAATGTCTGTAGAGCAGAGAGGAGTAGGTTAAAAACGACTAGTGATAATTTAATAAAGGAATGAAATTTTGGTGTTGCAAGATTACTCCGAAACTAGGACAATGAAGTTAACGGAAAGAACATGGTCTTTCTGATGAAGGTATAATTTCAAGCAAATTAGATTCAATTCCCAGTGTTCTGCAAAAGAAATTCTGCACCTAAAAATCATAAAAGATGGAATAGCACACATTGCATCCGTACTTCAAATGATAAAGCTCAGTATTTAGTTATTTACTATTGAATGACGACTCATCAGTAACATCGTACACGAGCAAAATACCCATTGCTCCACGATAATAAGCTGCACCAAGAAAAAAGGGAAGAATGTCAATAGTCTTCCGGCCGAATAAAACAAGCTCAGCAAAGAGAAGAGCTGGCTATTTCATGTAAATAGTGCAACAGAACAGTGGTTTTGAACAAAGTGAAATGCATAGCACTTACCCCAGCTTCAACTAATGAACAGAATGAAAAAGGAACACAAAGACATTAGAAATTAACGGTCTGACAGAAGCATGGACATAATAGCACCAAAAACGCTTGAGAAACTGTCCACATTGAGAAAGAAGTAACTGACTCCAAAACATGTTAGATTTTAACAAAACCTGCATAGATGATAACCCTATAACTACCACTTAATTCACAAGTTGCTATCACCTATTGACAAGCGATACCAAAAACCTATATGTGAAATGCAAGGAAAGATAGTCGCAACTGCAGGTTGCATGGTAGCAGATGATAAAAAATGGCAGATCACGTATCAGTATTCTTAAATTTTGCCTGTTTCTATAAATTCTATCAAACAACATTCGCAAGAAACATGTCACAGATAAATCGAATAGATATAACAACTTTCAAGTGTTCATGTTACAGAGAGAGGTTAAAACCCAACACTGACCCGTTGTAATTGTTCGAAATCTCTCTTGTCCAGCAGTGTCCCAAATTTGCAGTTTAATACGTTTTCCATCAAGTTCTATTGTCCTTATCTTGAAGTCAATACTGCAACAGAACATCCACACGCATTACCACCTCTAGCTTGTACAGGAAGCACAGCAATGGCATCTAGTTGAAGATACTGTATCTTTAAAACCACATACCCGATGGTCGTGATAAAACTCGTCGTAAATGAACCGTCAGAGAATCGCAAAAGAAGGCAACTCTTGCCCACACCTGCTTCAAATCAACCAATTACAACGCAAACCTCCAGCACGAAACATAAACACACACACACACACACACACACACACACACACAAACCCAGAACTGGTTGAAACCGTCAAATCGGACAGTGGTTCCCAATTTCAACTTTCAAACATCAAGATTCCAACACGAACCGTAATCAAAGAATTCATTTCACGAAACTTAAATCCATCGAGAC
>JBBYHH010145291.1:2103-14229 GCA_038382905.1 Daphne laureola
TGGGTGTTGTTGAAATACCCAAATGGTTGAAAGAGTTGCCACTGGCACCGGAGTTCCGGCCGACGGACACGGAATTCGCCGACCCGATTGCTTATATATCCAAAATTGAGAAGGAGGCAAGTGCTTTTGGGATATGCAAGATTATCCCCCCGTTGCCAAAACCATCGAAGAAGTATGTCCTTAGCAACTTGAATAAATCGCTCGTGAACTGCCCGGAATTGAGCGGTGATGTGATTTCCAAGGTTAGCTGTTTGCCGAAAGCGGCTGCTGCTGATAGTAGTAGTGGTGGGGATGCTAGGGCTTTATTTACAACTAGGCAACAAGAGTTGGGACAGGAGAACAAGAAAACGAAAGTTGGTTCCGATATTCTACATGCGGCTGTACAAAAGCAAGTGTGGCAGAGTGGGGAGGTTTACACGCTCGAGCAGTTTGAGGCCAAGGCAAAGACTTTCTCGAGGAGTGTTTTGGGTGTGACTAAAGAAGTTTCTCCACTCGTGATAGAGTCATTGTTCTGGAAAGCAACTTCCGACAAACCTATATACATAGAATATGCAAATGATGTTCCCGGATCAGCTTTTGGAGCGCCAGAGAGTCAGTTTAAGTATCTTTGTCATCGTAGGAGGATGAGAGGGAGGACTTCCTATAAAAGAAAAGAAAATTCAGGTTCTAAGAACAATGCAGTCGGTTCTGAAAAGGTTCAAACTGTAAATGATATGAAAGACATTCCTGCTGGAAGTGATCCTAATGCACGTAGGGAAATGTTGAAATCATCTAGGATTGTAAATTTAACATCCAAAGCAAATTTTCTTGAGAGTAAGAATGCAAATGCTATTTGTAGCATGGAAGGTAGTGCAGGTTGGAAGCTTTCAAACAGTCCTTGGAATCTTCAAGTGATTGCTCGCTCACCTGGCTCACTTACACGTTTTATGCCAGATGATATTCCTGGTGTTACATCTCCTATGGTGTATATTGGTATGCTATTCAGCTGGTTTGCTTGGCATGTTGAAGATCATGAGCTTCATAGCATGAATTTTCTTCATACTGGATCCCCAAAGACTTGGTACGCTGTTCCTGGGGATTATGCATTTGATTTTGAGGAACTTATCCGTGCTGAAGCTTATGGTGGCAAATTCGACCTTATAGGTTTGTTTTCAATTTTTTGTTTTATCTGTTAATTACTTAAGTTAGGTTTCAGTAGGTGCTTGAACATTTCAACGTAACCTGTGTTTATGTCTACTTGTAAATGTATCTCTATTTTTATGAACTCCAGCATTTTGAAGTTTGTTTTTGTTGTTAATTCACAATTGTTGGATCTTTCAAAACATATCCATTAATAATTTCTTTCCATTAGACATGATATATATTTTTACCGTGAAATCCATTTTTTGTGTTCTTTCATTTCAGCTGTTCTTTCTTTGCTGGGAGAGAAGACAACTCTTGTATCACCTGACTTGATTATTGCATCTGGAATCCCTTGTTGTAGGTGCGTCATATTGTCATGTTAGTTCATGTATTTATATGATGTACTTGTATAACTTTTCCATTCCTTCTCTTCTCCCTTTAGGTTAATACAGTATCCTGGTGAATTTGTCGTGACTTTTCCAAGAGCTTATCATGTAGGGTTCAGCCACGGTAATAGCTTTATGATCTTGTTCCCATCAAAACTGAGAGTATTGCTGTTTACAAGTGTTAGAAAGTATACTAGTATCTATTTTTCTGAAGCACATAGTCATCTAATGTGATTAAGAGATATTTTTGTTAGAGTTGTTTGGATCATTGTAGTTTAAATATGTTGAGCTCTTCAGAGATTTAATAAAAGAGTTTATCTGCTCACAGAAGAATGTGTTATGAAACTCAATAATGTCCCCATATAGTCATGGAAAGCTGATCTTGTTGTTCAATATGTTTTACTAGCTAATCTGAATTGATGTGTTGATCTTATACTTACACGTAAAATAACGTGAGGATGGTGCAAACCCATGTACAAAATAACTGTGCAGGAATAGCAAAAAATAAAATATAGATATTAGATGGCATATTCAGGTTATTACAATTTACAACTCACAATAATCTGAAAACTTACCATCTTGCATTTTAAGATGATAATGATGATAACTGGAGGGCTTCACACCCGTCAAATGCCATCTTATTTGTTTCTCACAGAAGAACTAAAACTTAAGTTGTGATTTAAATGCTCAGGAGTGGCATTCATATCCAGATCATACAGTTTACTGTTTGGCATCTTTTCTAACAAAAGAAAGCAATTCTTAGCATGGTTTGTCTCAATTCTCAATTAGGTTTCAACTGTGGAGAGGCTGCGAATTTCGGAACCCCTCAGTGGCTTAAAGTAGCCAAAGAAGCTGCAGTTCGTAGAGCTGCTATGAATTATCTCCCAATGCTTTCTCATCAGCAGCTGCTATATCTGTTGACCATGTCTTTTGTTTCAAGGTCAGATTTTATATCTTGTACTAGCATTTTGATAGATATTTTTTTTAACAGATGTTGCATTGTGAAGTCATGTTCATCTCGGACTATTATTTATATCAGAATCTCTGCCAACTTGATCTAGGTTTATCCGCGGTGGTCTTCTAATTTGCACTTTACAGTGTCCAGTTAGTAGTTTAGCAATGATTTTGGCAGATAATAAGCCAATTTCAGGTTCTGGATGGTAAAGTTTTCTGTGTTCAATAAGTAACTGTTGATATATCCTGACATGTCATAATTATGGTTCTGCCTTCTATAGCACAAAGTTCATAAGGTCAACTGTTACAATGTTACCTTAAATTAGCCTTATGAGCGAAGTGAAATGCCATTTATTTAGCTAGCAGTGGTGAGCGAAAAGAATTTCCAGATTCCATCATAAAAAGAAAAAAAGAATTTCATACTTACAATGGTTTTTTTTTTTTGCCTATTACCATAGCATTTTTGTCATAAGTGGTAGAGACAATGTCTGCTAAATTAGAAAAATGTCATTGGACTCTATGTGGGTTCGCCTTGTCTTTCCATGACGATATGTATTTGTCTGTCTAGATGTCATTCAAGTTTGATTTGCTGGAGTCTTTCATGACAGAGTACCAAGTTCCTTACTGCCTGGTGCTAGGAGTTCTCGTTTAAGAGATCGCCTCAAAGAAGAAAGAGAGCTGTTGGTCAAAAAGGCTTTTGTTGATGATATGTTGCATCAAAATAACTTGCTGTCTGTTCTACTTGGAAGACAATTAAAATATCGTGCAGTATTATGGCATCCTAATTCTCTGCCATGCATGGGTAAAGATTCTGAGCTTTCGAACCAGGTGGAAGCTATTTCTACGATCCAGAAAGAAGAAGCTTTAAAAAGTGATCTGGAGAACTACTCTGATCACAATAGTCTCTTAGATGAGATGAGCGTCTACATGGAACAGTTGAATGGTTTGTATTTGAATGATGTTCATGATGATATATCCTGTGACTTTCAAATTGACTCTGGGACTTTGGCTTGTGTTGCCTGTGGAATTCTTGGCTATCCATTTCTGGCTGTTGTACAACCATGTGGCAGAGCGTCAATGGATATCTTTCCGTGTTCTGATATTTCCAGCCATGCTGAAGGTGATCCATATTATAGAGATTCTCATCTTCCCAGCGGGGAGTGTTGTGTAAACATTGTTCCAGGTACTGGTGGAAATTTTATTTTCTATCGGCTACTTAAGCATTGTTTGATCATTTTGATGGTGTACTAGTACTCTATAAAATATGGCAGATAATTTTTGTTTTTGTGCTCTATGCTATTAACCCTGTGATGTGGGTTGTTTAGAGGTTCTATTAGATGTTTTCCTTCTAAACAAAATGAGAATTTATATGTTTGTGTGTGTGTGTTGAGCTACTCTGGTTTTCTGGCTTTCAATAGCATAGTGCTGATAAGATAATTTCTGTGATGAAGAGGACCATGCTGATGCTTTACTTCCCAGAGATTCACCATTGTTCGGTCAAGGGTGGAACACATCCGTCAAATTTCTTAGGCCTCGGGTTTTCTGCCTTGAGCATGCTGTTCAAATTGAGGATGTTTTAAAAACTAAAGGAGGAGTGCACTTATTGGTTATTTGCCATTCAGGTAAGATCAGACAGATATCTATTCCATCTTGGTTTCAAGTTTAGATGTCATGTTGAAATAGATATGACTCTTTGGCTTATCCAGTTTCAAGTTTAGAAATCAGTAACCAAACAGGAAACTTGGTTTTCATGTGAACCCAGAGAGAGAGAGATTTTGTTTCAATCTGGTAGCGATGGTATTGAGTATTACTGAGCATTACTAGGGATATTCAGTTTATTGATTTGTTTGAGATTCTATTTTTCGGATCAGTTTGCATCAGACCTAAAAATGCCAATCTGGTAATCAGATTGGTTGTGGTTCCTGTTTTAGGAACTAGAATATCCAAAAGAACTGAATATCAATAATACTGTATAATATGGATATTGAGTAGTAGTATTATTGATGGATGACTAATTATCAATTAGATTACAATTTCTTGGGCTGGACTTTTAATATCAACCTCACTGGAATATTGAAGTATTATTGATATGAAAATCTGAATTTAAAAAGTAAAAATAAACCGAATTACAATTTAGATTAATTGGATAAACCCAAATTTTGGATGCTTCAAATCGGATTAGTTTATGGTTTGGTTTGTTTCTTTAAAAACCTAAATCTAATAGGATTGCTTCATTCCGATTGGATCTAAACTTATCCAATCCAATGAACACCCCTAACCATCAAGAAACAACAATTAGAAAATAAAAGTGGAAGACCTGTGTGAAAGCGAGAGTCTGACGGGAAATGCTGCCTCTTACCTATCCAAAAATCAGCTAGCTCGCTAAGGATTGCTGAAATGTTCAATAGAATAGATTGTGGAATCTAATTTGATGGTTAAATCTGGTTATACTTTATAACATTGATATTTCAATTGCTATCCACTTAGTTTCCTCATGCACCAATTAATGTAAAATCAAAGCTACCACTTATTATTTTCTTTCTTTTTTGTAGATTATCAGAAAATAAAGGTCAATGCTTCAGTTGTTGCTGATGAAATTGGTTGTCCTTTCAATTGGGAGGACCATACACTGAATCCAGCATCTCAGGCAGATTTGATCTTGATAAATTTTGCTATCGACAATGAAGATGATTACGGAGAAGATTGGACCACAAAACTTGGCTTTAACTTGAGATATTGTGTGAAGGTCAGAAAGACCACATTTAAACAAGTACACCATGCTTTGCCTTTGGAGGGACTGTTCCATTACAAAAGTTGTGATACAAACTTTGACTTGAAATGGCAAAGCAGAAAACATCGGTCAAAAATGAAGTTGCATTATCCTCGCAACTTTGAACAATGCAGAAGTCTTGACTTAAAAATTAATCCAGAGTCATCAAGAATGGATGGTGGCATCACTAAAAAGAAACAGAAACTTATAATACAGTATTCAAGGAGGAAAAAAGCAAAACCAAGTGATTCAACAGGAGCAAGCAGGGTCCAGGGTCATAGGAAGATTCGATCAATGACATTAGAAGAACCTGGAAATGAAGTTCTCTGTGATTACCATAGAAATGCATTAAACAAAGGTGGGAGTCCTGAGCTTGGGAAAAACAGAAGTGATTGTCTTGCTGAGGGGGTCACCGATTTGAAGGATGAAGTTCAAGTTATTGGAACAAGCAAGTTTGCATCCTCAAACTCATCACTGTTAAGAGCTGCAGATAGTTTCTCCAGTAATTTGTCTCTGGAATATTCTGCAAGAAGAAATAGCATTGAACAGGTTTCAAGTTCTGTGACAGCAGTAGATCAGCAAGCAGAAGATCGGCCTGGCCTTTGCACAGCCATGGAAAATCCTGAAGTTCTGAATGAATTTGGTCCTCTAACATCGGATAGTGAAGCGCAGCTGACAGAAACTCATACAAAAAGTGAAATCCAGGATGTTCTCTCATGTTGCACTGTGTTGAAAAGAGTTGATAGCTTATCTGCTGTCCCAAGAGAAGGTTCTATGGTTGCTACTGCCTTTTGTAGTGAAGAAGTTCATAATGATGTGGCTTTCTTTGCTGTAACAGGAACTCCGATTTATCAAACTAAGGCAATGGGTGAGGATGAAGTAATCTGTGATTCTGATCTGAAAATTATTAAGGGTCCTACATTGCTGTTGTGGGAAGCTTCGTCTGCTGTTCCAAAGGAAAGTGTTCCTGAATGCAAGCTTTCTGCTAATGCTGCTGGAAATATTGATGATTCAATGAAGGAAGTTAATGAGGAATCGAGATCCCGTTGTGTGAATGGTGATTTGATGAGGGAAGGTAATGAGGAATCAAGTTCCCAATGTCTGGATCTTCCCACAACGGCACCAGTGGAGGAAAGTCATAGAATTCAGTCAGAGATGACTAATCTGAATCAAAATGATGGATCTGAGAGTTCTCTGCAGCACAAGCTGCGAAAAGGCGTAAAGTCTGCTATGACACCAGATATGAAAAATGGAAGAAAAAGGGTGAGACAAGGGGAGCAAGAGGTGGAACAGAAGATCAATGGTGGTTGGTTTATCAGAGGTCCTTGCGAAGGATTGAGACCGAGAGTCCGAATAGAGGAAGCAAGCAACACTATAACCAAAACAGTAGAGAAATCTATCATCAATTCAGATTTAAAGTTGAACTCCTTTTCAAGCCACACTGAAAAAGCAGTTAGAAAAAGATCTCACAGGTGTGACATTGATGGCTGCTCTATGAGCTTCTGGACGAAAGAAGAGTTAAAGTTTCATAAACGCAACCAGTGCCCACTTGAAGATTGCGGCAAGAAATTCAGCTCTCATAAATACGTTGTTCTTCATCAGCGTGTCCATGATGATTATAGGCCCCTCAAGTGCCCTTGGGAAGGATGTGCCATGTCATTCAAGTGGGCATGGGCAAGGACTGAACATATACGCCTGCATACCGGAGAACGGCCCTACAAATGTCAGGTTGAAGGATGTGGCCTTTCATTCCGGTTTGTGTCGGATTTCAGTCGCCATAGACGGAAGATGGGGCATTATGTGAACTTGCAGCCTGGAAGCTCGCACCTTTCATAGTCTCTACGTGTCATTGTAAGTTTGTAACATAAGGTACGGTCAGGTCACCAATACAGGGGATCACCTTGCAGGCAGGATTTGATCATAATCTTTTGCGCTCAGTCTTAAAGCTTTGCATTTGTATGCTGTAAGGTTTGAATCGAAGCTCCATGGGCAAGTCGGTCATCTAATCTTGGCCAGGTAGAGTGTTCATTGTAGCTGTCTGTTTGTTAATTATAGAGAAAGAAAAGGTGTTTCAGCACGGCCGTCTTGAAATTTTATGGCGAAAATGTACTCTTCACAATTATTCAATAGTGTCTAGCTTGGAAATATATTTTCTTTCAATTTTTTTACAAATCTTTTCTAATACTCTCTTTATTATTTTTTAATAGTTATGTTTCTTTTTCAATATTTAATTTATATATATTTTTTTTTTATATTTTGATATATAAAGTTAAGTAATATATATACATAAGACAAATCAATATATCTAGTTTTTAAAAATATTTTTTTCAATTTTTTTGAGAAATTCCTTCCTAATGAAAAATTGAATCAAATAAAAATTTAAAAATCAAACATAATTATTAAATAAAAATTTAAAAATTAAATGTAATTATTAAATAAGGACTGGAGAAGTAGCAATTTGAGTTAAACACAATTTGAAAATTGGATAAGCGAACGAAGGGAGTATCATACTAGCTGAAAACTTTTGATCGGCCAAATTATCCTCGCAATTTTATGGGGCTGAGTTCGAATTTTCGCATCTGGATTTTGTAGCTAAACAGAGGCTTATCTCCTCCAGTGAAGGACCAAAGTGATCCATCCGGTGGTCTTTTACAATTGTAGTTTCACAAGTTTGATTTCGCACGTAACATGCAAATAATAACTTTGAATGTACCTCGTTTTAGTTTGCATTGCGGATAATTATTACTCGAGTAGCTATAGGGTGAGCCTGACATAGGATATGTGCCATTTTAGGTAAGGAATGATGGAGGAGTAAGGTGGAAGATCTGGAACGTGGTGCCCAGGAAACTTCCGCGCGAAGATATCTGAAATGTGAAATCCTGGGAGATCCACTTTCCTAACCTGCAACAACTCCAATTTTACAGCTGCACTGATCCCCTTCCTTCGGCGACCAAAGTTGCGATCCACGCGTCATAATAATGCCCATACGTATGTTTATGATGCACACACCGCTAAATTGGATGATGCATCCACTGTTATAATGATCTTCACCTGAAAACCTTTTGATATATGGGAAATGTTATCAGAGATATCTGTTAGGGTATGTTTATTTCTTTTTTTTATATTTTTCTATTCATGTAATAATTGCAGTGAAATAAGATAACGAAAGATTTGATACATGAAAAAAGAATAAAAACACTCTTAAGAAGTGTCCTGGGGACATCCATTAACAAGACCGTTGATATATATGGGCTCGTAAACCCAAATACGAGGTGGCATCCAAGTACCATTGACTAACACGTGCAAGCCCAAATACAAGGTGGCATCCAAGTACCCGGGACTAACCATGATACAACCCATCAGTGAGAGGGTCATAATCGGATAACCTATTAAGGGTGCGTAATCCGCCTTACGTTTAATTACATTTAAAGGGCAAATATACCCAACACCTGTAATGACTATTCCCACAAATTAAGCTGTATTGACAATTCAATTCCCCTAATCAAGCTCTTTATAATGGGTTCCGACACCACCCTATATATAGGGTGGTGCATACCATGAAAACGGTATACTCCCATGCTCTCTTGTACGCCTGGATATTCTCCTTGTCTCTCCTTGTAGGTCGTGGTCCATCTTTGGCATCTCTTGGGCCCGAATTGGTAGAAGACTCTCAATTTGACGCCATCTGCCGGAAACGAGCCCACGACAATTTTGTTTTCTCCAAAAAGCTTCATCTCTCCTAATGGCTCGTACCAGAAAAAATCACCATCAACTATGATAACAAACAAACACTCGTAGAGGACACCGAGTCAAACACATCAACGCCACCTCCTCCTCCACCTTCCACCAATGGAGGAACTAGTGCAATTCTACCTCCCCTACCTCTTACCAATGGGGGAACCAGAGTGATCCCACCCCCTACACTTCAAACTGAAGGAAGCGAGATTGTGGAGTAGCCAACAATGCTTGACTCTACCCAACTTCAGCTCTTGTAGAGCAACCTCTTGCTAGGATGTGCAAGGACTGATGGTCCAAACCATTCGTGTTGAACTAAACGCACAAAGGGACATGGTAGGAAATGACAGGGAGGATCATTCCTACTAAGTCGCCCAAAATAACGTTTGACACGATCAATCATACCCTCGGCATCGACGATATGGTAGGATGAATCAATCTTGTCGAGGAACAAGTCAAAACTCCATTCGTGGCGGGAACACCATTTGATGACATCAACATTCTTCTCACCCAACCATTCACTCATGAACTCCTCGCCGTCTAGGCACCAAATGGGTTCCGCATGCCTTAAGTTGAATTCTACGATGGTTTTTCCAACCCGATAATTCATCTCCGATGATACGTCACGCTTATGGATATGGCCCTAGCCTCGGATACAATCCTCTGTTGGGCATTTAGCTCGTCCCTCACCGTCATTGCCTCGACATGGTTCAACACCTTATGAAATCAACAATTCAAATCTTTCAAGGAATTGGTAATAGCCTTTCTCAGATATTTCATGGGATCTCGACCACCTCTCATAATGGTCGAGCACCTGCTTAAGGTACGACAATAGAGGGAAGTGAGCCTTCGGGAATACGTACGACAATTCTAATCAGAACCTATTCAAGGCAAGGACTCACTATTCACATGCAGCTCTTGTCCACCACACAAATCCTCGAGCACGAGTCCCGACTTGCCTGCAAAATCAATGAAAACCTAATCACTACAATAATAGAATTCATGAATCGAGCCACAATATTCATGAATTTTGAAGAGATCAATAAGCCTTTTCAAAGGTCCGCCAAAATAGACAAATCACAACATCGAAAGTACGAGAAAGGGTCAAGGTCTAACACGAGATGATCCTCGTACCCCTCGTCAATTCTGAAAGGAGTGGACCCATATCCGCCACTCAGAGACACTCGGACCAACATCCTTTACATGTTGGAAAAGCATAACAAAGTGCCTAAATGGCCTCTGTCTCTTCAACACAAGACAACTAAAGTATTTGATAAGTTTTGCCAGTATCACAAGGATCAGAAACATGACATAGAAAGTTGCTGGAAACTCGAGCACCTAATTTCTGAAATGACCGGGGATGGTAAACTCAAAGAATAGCTTCCTCGATCTGACTCTTCATGCAAAGACCCAGTAAAAGGTTGAAAATGGGGTAAAGTGCACCCATGGTCCCCTAAATTTAAATATTGTACTATCACAGTCCTTTTCTCATTTTTAAGTTTTTTCTTCATTCGTGGTCCTTTTGACAAGTTTACTGATATGAATCTTGGATCCTCAACAATTACTCAAAAGGAGTCATCTTGAGAAGAAGGGCAAGTGAAGCTTGGAAGAGCAATTTTGGAAGATAAAGCTTGAAGATCACCCAAAGAGGCTCAACATAAGCCATATAATCTGAGTCCAAAGTGGGAAAAATGGATCTAACATTGAAGCTCTTTCAAAGAGAAAGAAATTGGATTTTGAATCTCCTCAATCGGAGCTCTAGAACTCAAGATATTCACAAACCAAAGAAGGAGCCCGAACATAACATAAGTCGGTGCGACCCCCTGGCGTGACCCTGCCCGACCCCATGCGACCCTTGGAGCCTCAAGACCCCGACACACCCCTCCAACCTTGCACAACTCACACCCGTGCCTTGAAGAGGAAGACTCAGCGCAACCCATCAACGCGACCTCCGCATGACCCAGGCGCGACCCTTCTAGAGCAAGTGCGTTTTACGCGATCCTGCCCCCTTGCGCAAGCCTCACGCCTTGATTTCGGCCGTCGCGCAACCCTCTGTCCCTTTTCCACCTAAAGCGCCGGACACTTAGTACTTTTCCTCTGATTTTGAGCAATCAGACCATGCTTCTTGCAAATAGAAGCCTCACACTCCACTCCACCATTATTTCCTTTTTTCATGGGATTTCTTACCCATATCTCATCATTGTAGTTTCTCCTCCATCTTCTATAAATGACGAAGCTTTGTAATTTAGAAAATCAGAACATATTTGAAAGCTTGAGAGTTAATTTCCTCAAGCCATTGTTCTCACTTTGTTTGCTATCTTTCCATATCCAGCCCTTAAGCGTTAAGCTTAAGATTGACATCTAGTATTGCTCTCCATTTGAGGATTGAGGTGCTAGATCCCTCTATCTCCCCGGTACAAGTCCGATTATTGCTTTGTCTTTGAGTAAAGAGGTGATTGGAGCCACATTTATCCATCCTTGTTGTGTGAACTCCATCAAGCTAGGTCCTTCATCGAATTGATCCTCGCATCTCTCGGTGAGGATCATATCATTTACCCATTTGAACAAATGGTGCAATAACATTTACATTTTGAATGTTTCTTTTCACTTTGTTCAAACCCTAAAATTTTAGAAATTTTACAAACTCCCCATCAATTTTTTAAAATCTTCTGATTTTTTATCTTTCTCTCCTTCCCTCACCCACCACCAACATCCTTAAATGTTGTTAATATACTAATTCCATGATAAAATCAAACTTTCACAACCAACTTCTTCATCAACGAAGACCCTAAACTTTCGGCCAAACTTGAATTTTTCACCCAAACCTTTTCTTCAATTTCTAGTTCAATAATCATGCTTTATATTATCAAACATCAACAACCAACATGATTTTCACCAAACATTATCAACATAAACCACATCAACTTTCGGCCTCTACCAAGATTTTCACCAACATATTTTCTTCAACTTTTAACTTCACAACCTTTCATAAAACATCATTTTAACAACATTCTTCAACAAAAATCTCTTCTTTCTCCCTTTTAGGGTTTCGGCCTCAACACCAACCTACTCTCTAAATTTGTTTTCCAAACTTAAACCATAGTTTTAGGAGTCCTTAAACATCACTAAAACATCTTCACAAGAATTTTTCTCAAGAAA
>JBBYHH010145401.1:0-14227 GCA_038382905.1 Daphne laureola
GCTGTTGGTGCAAGTTTGGCACAATTGACCTGGCGGCATACAAGACAGGAGCTCAACTGATGCAAACAGAAGTAGGATTAGTTAAGGAACTTGCTGAGCAAATCACCAAGTTCTTAAGTGTTTAGTAATAGGATTAGTTTCAGTTTCAACTCAGTATATTGTCCTTTTCAATTAGGAATATGACTCTACTTGTACATTGTCCTTTTCAATTAGGAATATGACTCTACTTGTATGCCTATATAAGGCCAAGAATATTGGTTAATAAACATTCATTCACTAAGTATTCAACACCTTGTGTTTCTCCTTGCTCTCTTAAACGCTACATCCTCCACCATCTCAGTTCCAACAGGAGAAGAAGTAAACTGATTTCCACAAGATTGGAGTGCTAGGAGGTTGCCTGTACATTTTCTCGTTCAAACTCACTGCGTTTTGAGATATGGGTAATTAAGGAGTATGGGTTTCAAGAGTTCTTGACCAAACAACTTTTGGTTGAGAATTTGTATCCAAAACACAACACCTAGAACTTTTATGAGCTTGTGGTGAGTTCCACGAATGCTGAAATCTTGATGTGTGCACTAATGATGATATTGTTTGATATAATCCATAGCAGTCATGAACAAACTCCACTGTACGTACGTTTTAATTATTGATCTGTTAACCAGCTTTTCTTGCCCTGTAAATTGAATTCGATGACCATTTAAACTGTAATGCTATAAACTTCGACATCCTAAGTGTCACGTTTTTCATCTTCGACATCAATATTTTCCAAACTTGAGTTTTTGTTTCATGGGTATTTTCTCAAATCTCAAACCCTTCTCTTATGTGTTATCTCCTCATACTTCAGCTTCTTCTTTTGCTCCTCTGGACAGGAGTAAATGGTGTAACTTGATGCCTCTTCACTGTGGTTCAAACTACTACTGGAACTCAGGAAGAAGCCAAAGATAAACAGCTTGATGCAGAGGGTGCTATTCCGGCATGTTGGTGGTTGGTGGCTGAGAGCCCAGGAGAAGTGAAGGAGGAAAGGATGGAGAAGGGCTTAAGTGAAAGGGGGTTAAAAGCTAAAGGCTTTAACTGAGATTTAACCAACTTGCATTAACTATGTGGCATCCACCTGTTAAAATTCTAACATTGTTAGTGTGCACATCAGCATTCCGTTAGACACCTATCAATTTCCTAAGTTTTAGGCCTATTAGTGCTAACGGTTCATAACGTTTAGACCTTAAATGTGAAATCGATAAGTTTTAGGCATAGTTTGCAAAATTGCAAAAAGTTTTAGGCCTATAAATGCATTTTTCCCTTTTAAAAGGGTAACTAACCAAAATATTTTATACAGTTAAGTGTGTTGGAGTTTTTCATATTTGGCTGCATTTTCGCCACTCACGAATAGGGGTGAAAGTCGGGCTGGGTTAGGGAGTTCGGGTTCGGGTTGGTTCGAACCCGAAATTCTGAATTACCTAGAATATGGACCCAACCCAACCCAACCTAAACATAAGTTCGGGCCGGGTCAGCCCGAACCCAAAAAAGTTCGGGTTAGGGTTGGGTAGACCGAAAACCCGAATAAACCTGTTTGGAGTGGAGGCTTTGATCCATCTTCTTTCCTATTCTTCCCTCACCGAAATTACCTGAGGTCCTTCCGGCGGCGGATCCAGGCCGGAGAAAGGATGAGCTGAAGAGGGTCTTCTCAACTTTCGACAATTCGACAAAAACGGTGATGGGTTCATAACAAAGCAAGAACTTGTGGAATCTCTGCGAAATCTGAACATTTCGTTGACGGAGAAAGAGGCGGTGGAGATGGTGTCGAGAGTGGACGCCAACGGTGACGGTCTGGTCGACTTGGACGAGTTCTGCATCCTCTGCGACACCATCATGATGAGGAGATCAAACGACAGAGGAGGAGAAGAAGAAGCAGAGTATTTGGATGGCGGCAGCGGTGGCGGCAGCGGTGGCGGCAGTGAGGTGGAGCTTAAGCATGCGTTTGATGTGTTTGATAAAGACAGGGACAATTTGATCTCAGTGGAGGAGTTGGGTTGTGTTCTGAGTTCATTGGGTTTGAGTGAAGGGAGGAGAATGGAAGATTGCAGAGCCATGATTAGGAGAGTGGATGAAGATGGAGATGGGATGGTTAATTTCAAAGAGTTCAAGAGGATCATGATTTATGGTTATTCATTTACATGAACCATGATGATTTACATTGTCATTTGGTTTAATTAATGATTCATAGTTTAGTTAGATGAATTAAGGAGATGGTGCCTGATGGTGCTTACGCTGGGGTGGTCTGGCTGGGTAGTGAATTCTGAGTTTCGGGCTTAGGCTGGGTGGGTTGGGTGGTATTGGGTTTTAGTTTCAATTTCGGGTTGGGCTTGGGTAGGGAGGGTATAAAACATATTACAATTTCGGGTTCGGGTTAAGATTGGTTTTTCGGGTTCAACCCGACCTGAACCCGAGAAAGACCCAGAATATTGGGTTCGGGTCGGGGTCGGGTTATAGAAGGAGCTTTTACCCTTAGACCCGACCCATACTCGCAATTTCGGGTTCGGGTTCAGGTCGGGTTTTCGGGTTCGGGTTTTGCTTGCACCCCTATCTCCGACAACAATATGATGTGTTCTCGAAACACAATGATGCACTTATATAAAATTATGATGCGCTCGTTCTGATACAAACATTTTGTTCTATAGAACACAGTGTTACGCTTGTTGACAAAGTTTGATGTCTTGGTTCAAAATGATGCGCTTGATGTCATAAATGATGCGATTCTGTTAAGTTATGATGCTTTTCGGTATTGGACAAAATATGATGTATTCATTGAATATGATACTCTTGGTGTCATGAATGATACTCTTTGTTTCAAGTACGATATTCTACCTCACAAAAATGATGCACTCAATTTGAGGATTTAATGGTACGCACAGTTTCTTCAACTTCCTAAAATGATCCTGTTGGTGACCACAATGATGTACTCCCACTGCACTTTGAAGCTCTACCTTAAAAACATAATGCACCCGTTCTGATGACTTAATTATGCACTTGTTTTCTTCAACCTTACAAAACGATGAAGTTCTCAAACTGAAGCACTTTGTGCTTAATATGATGTCCCTTAGGGTAAGTATGATGAACTTAGTACTTAAAATAATGCTCTTCGCTATTGGATAAAGTATGATCTCTCGGTTCCAAATGATGCGTTTGGTGTCACGAATGATGTTTTTGCTTTCAAGTATGATGTGCTACCTTACAAACATGATTATCTCGTTCTGATGACTTAATGATGCACTCATTTTCTTCAACCTTCCAAAATGATATTTTTGGTGACTACAACGATGCACTCCCGTTCCACTATGATGCTCTACCTTACAAGAATGATGCACTCGTTCTAATGACTTAATGATGCACTCATTTTCTTCAATTTTTCAAAATGATGCGTTTGATGACCAGAGTGATGCTCTTCCTTTTCACTATGATGTTCTTCGTTACAAACATGATGTACTTTTTTCCACAAATGATGCATTTCAGCTCACACATGATGCATTTTCTCTCCCGAATGATGAACTCAGATGATGCACTTCTGACAATAAAATGATGCACTCCATGCATAAAATGATGCTTCTATGCATAAAATGATGCTTTCGTAGTGCAATCTGATGCTTGTTTTGCTGAGAACTTATCTTATTCCATCTATTTGAGCTGATATTCTTCCAATTCATCATTAATTGACATTATTAACTTCATTATGATAGTTTTGAGCATTATTTATATGCAGTTTGTGGTTACATCATTTGTATAAAAAAAAGCATTATATTGAGTCGAGAGGACATCATAATGGTATGTAGGGGCATCATAATTTTGTCGTATGCAGCAGGTTGCAGTTTCAGGACGTGGGACGAATTGCGTCTTTCAACTCAGGAAATTGCTAGGAATGGAGTGTCGGCGACTGAGGAAGCGATTGGTTGCTCCGGCGTCGTCGATTGCGTCTTTTATTGGCGGATTTCATTGGGTTGGATACCGGGTCCTTCAAACAAATTTCCTACAATTGTCATGAATTCAATGATTGTTGATGGAGGAGGAGGCTACCATCGAGTTGCTAACGGTCTGTCGGTCTTTAAGAGAGGAGCTATGGTGGCTGGGGGTTGCATGTGAGAGTTGGAGGGTGGTGGTTCAGTTCTTCGTGAAGGCGGCAACGGTAAACTTGGCGACGGTAAAAACACGAAAAAGGAGAATGAGAAGTGACATCTTTTAAAATAAACAGACAATGACACAAAATGACACATATTGAGGGGAGGCACATTTTAGCATATACCTTGAAATTAGTATTATACTCGACTGATTAATAAGTTGTTGTCGGTCCCATTCGATCTCAATTTATTGAAGTTTATTCATGTTAATTTAATATACTAATCACTTAGTTGAATCGGAAAAATGGTAATTTTGTCATTTTATGAAATTTCTAAATTTACAACTAAAGTTCATTGTGAAACGAGAATGTCACCGACGTTTTATTGATAGGGTAAATTTATTATTGAACGTTAAATTGTCCTGATTGACGCTCATGTGGTGTGCCACAAGGCGATTAAGTGAACATTAATTGTACATTTTTATAGGGTTAATATTTTAATTTCACTTAAAATTTATAGAACTAACACTTCAATCCTTAAATTGTGACAAATTTTAAGGTGAAATTAAATATTAACCGTACAAAATGGATATTTAATGTCCACGTAATCATCAAGTGACATGCCACATGAGTGCTAATTGGGATAATTTATTATTCGGTGGCAAATTTACCCTTCAATACAACGTTGCACTCTCGTTTCAAAATGAACTTCAATTATAAATTTAGAGATTTCATAAATTTTGATAACAAAATTACACTTGTACCCTAGTTTACTCAAATACTAGATGGAAAAAAAAAAAGCACTTTCCAGAAAAGTAAATACATTTATTTCTTTAATCCATTCCAACTTGGATTAGACAAATTAACAAGAACCAAGCTTTACATCAAGTTAAGTATATATTCCTGAGTTTCCCTATTAAAACAAAACACCTCACGACTCAATGAAGCTCCATCCGGGTTTCTTCATCAATTCATTTTCACTCATCCATCTCCTAATGTCTTCAACCTCATCCCACTGCCCACAGCTTGCCTGCACATTACTTGAAATTGTACAATACCCAACGTTATCAGCCTCAACTTCAGAAAGCTTGGCCGCAGCAAATCTCCCAAGCTGTAGCTCTCCATGAAGTCTACAAGCTGAAAGAAGAGCCCCCCAAATTCTCCCATCAGGTATAAGGATAGCACTCATTTTGATGATAAGAGCCAAGGCCTTCTTGAGCTCACCTGAGCGACCAAAAAGATCAACCAGGCAGGTGTAGTGGTCCAAATCAGGCTCAATGCAAAACTGAGCCTTCATACAATGAAACACTCTGCATCCTTCCTTTACAAGACCTGAGTGGCTACATGCTGATAGTAAGGTCAGAAAGGTGACACTGTTAGGTGAGACTCCCTCCTCTACCATCCGATGGAAGAGTTCGAGTGCTAGTAGACCACATCCATGGGTTGCATACCCTTCTATCATTGATGTCCAAGCAACTCTGTCTTTCACAAGCATCCTATCGAAAAAGACTAGCGCAGATGAGATGCTTCCACATCTAATGTACATGTTCAAGATAGATGTTTCCAAGTGTATACTGTTGAAACGATTTCTTACGGTATAGCCATGTACTTCTTTGCCCATCTGCAACGAACCCGAGTTAACACAAGCACTGACAATGCTCGTTAGAGTCTCAGGACTTGGTTCCAGACCTGCAGTTTGCATATTCTTGAACATTTCAATGGCCTCTCTAAAGCAACCATTTTGAAGATAACTTGACATCATCATGCACCAGGTGATGCTATTCCTTCTGGAAATTTGTCCAAACAAACGAATTGAGTATTCTAACTTCCCACACTGGGAATACAAATCCATCAAGCATGTCTTTAGCAAGTCGTCATATAGCCCCAATATTACAGCATGACAATGTAGTTCTCTCCCATGAGAGAGACTACATGATTTTCCCAACACTGAAATGACCAAGGTTATAGTCTCAATGCTCAGCTCCACCTCCTCCTGCATCCTCAAGAATCTGCAGACTACATCCTTGGCGCTACCAGCGACCGAATAATAGGAAATAACTGTATTCCAACTAACTATATCTCTACAAGAAATTTCAGCAAAAAGAATTTCAAGCTCCTCAACACATCCCGTTTTGGCATACACATTCAAAACAGAATTTTGCACAGACTTGTCCGTCAGCAGGCCATTCTTCCCGACATAGCCATGAAGCTGTCTCCCTTCAGTCAAGTATCCGGATGCAGAACAGCCCTGCAACAAGACAAGCACAGTCACTGAATTGGGTTCCATTTCATTTCTCATCCTCCTAAACAATGTGAAAGCACCAGGAACGTTTCCCTCACGAACATAACCAGATATAATCGATGTCCAAGAAACCAGATCTCTGTCAGAAATTTCATCGAACAGTTTACGAGCATCCGATAGACAACTACATTTCCTAAAAGCATCGATCATGGTGTTGGCGAAATACAGGTCCGATGCGAACCCCGTTTTCAGCGCAATACAATGGAGGATTTCTCTCCAAGAAACACCCTCGCCAATCAACAAAGTTGCCTTGTTCATCATCGGGAACGTGAAGTGATCAGGTACGACTCCAACTTGTCTCATCTTTCCAAAGAACGAAAAGGCCTCCACATGCCCCGAATCAACGTGAGCTTTTATAACCAAATTCCACAGCATGGTGCTGGGCTCCTGCAAGGAGTCGAACAAAGACAGTGCGCTCCGCAGATCATTGAAATGCGTATACAACGAAATGAGCTTGGAGGCACAGGAACGGTCCCCGGAGAAAGACAACAACGAGGCATGAACTTGTTTCAGGAATCTCAGATTGTGGCACAAATCTAGAAGCGGCAAAGAAGTGCGGGGGAGGTTGGGTTGGTGGGAGTAGCGGTTATTGTTCAGGTAATGGGAGCAAAGAAGAGGAAATTTTGAAAGCGAAGACGATAAGGTGAAGCCGCGGACAACATTGCGGAAAGAAGAAATACTAACAACCAAAGTCCACAGGGAACAGAGCAACAAAAAAAAGGGTCTTTAACTTTGTAAGGATGGCTGCTTATACACTGTGATTCATGCCGGTGAGTCGCTACCCGCGGAGAAGATGAAGGACGCTATAAAATCAGTAATCTAATCCTAATGACAACGGTTTCCTATATCCGAATGTGTTTACAGTCCTTCTATTTTTAAGCATCATCCATCCGAGTCCCTGATGTCTAATACTACTACTTTCTTTCCTATTTTCATTTTCTTATTCAAAGAAAAGAATAGTCCACCTCAATTTTGTTGCATCCGTGATAGTGTGATACTATTCAAAACAAAGTTAAACAACACATTTTGCTTGTTCGACAATCAACTTTAAAAGAAAAATGTATGTATTTTTGTGGGATTATTGGTTGAAACTTTGAGATGGAGAAGTGAGAGAGTATATGCTTTGAGAGTCTACTAATGGTACTGCAGCAAATTATCCACTTTTACTATTTGTGGGGATTTTACTTGTGCAGTTTGTGAATATTTTTTAACTGAGGTAAATTTAACACCACCTTCAATATTCGCAGGGGATATTTTGCAGATAATTTAATATTCATCTTATTCTTTATTAGTTGCATATGTTTAATTTTTAAAAAATTCTTTGAGTCAAATTTTTACAATGAAGAATCAACTAAAATATTTAAATATATATATAATTTGAAATTTTAAGAATTTATCTATATATACATATTTTTTTAATAATTTTTAAAAAAAAAATTCCTTATAAAAATTTGAGTTAAAAAAAATATTAAAAATCAAACATGTACAATTAATTAAGGATGAAAGGAGTATAAAAGAACTATACAATTTTTAACTAATATTTTTACAATTGTAAAGTGGAGAGCGTGATAACATAAATGTCCATATGATAGAAATAGAGAAGTTTAAAAACAAAAAAACGTGGATGATAGAAAAACTCGCGGTGTTCCCAACCTTAGCTTTGCGTTCTCTACCACGTACACTACCGCCGTCGTTCCTAATGCTCTGCCTTGGGTTGCGCCGGTTCCACGTTGGGCATGCTCTCCCTTTTCGAGTAGAGATCTTTGGCACCATGTTGCCTCTCAAATGCGGCGCCGCTCGCGCTTTCGATTCGGGTGGAAGGCCCGTCACTTGCATTGCATTGTGAGTCGTGTTGCCGATGCGGTGGGAAGACCCGTCTTTGCGACTCCACTTTCGGTGACTGGCGTTAATCCTTTGTTGGCGGATCTTTCCTCTGTGGGTGTCCAAGCAGTGAAGTTTCCTTGCAATGGTGTTGGGTTGAGATCGAAGGGATCATTGCTTTCAATCCTCCGCAGTGTAGGAAAGCGAGGGTGGGACTCGCCGGCGAGGAGGACTTTACGTTGTCGTCCCCATGTCCTACTGTTGGATGTGCCCCTGCTGGTTCTGCCTCCGGTGAAGGAGTTTGTGATCCACTTAGGTATGAGGCCAGCTTAAGGAGAGGCATTTGGATGTGGTCTAGTGGGGTTGGGTGACTCTCAGCCCCACCCTCCGCCGTGAGCCCCTACGGTCTCAAAGTTTGTTGGGTATGAGCCCTGCTAGACTTAGTGTAATTTACTTTTATTTGACATTGTTTAGTTGTTTTTATGTATTTCATTGGTCTTTACTTTTTTTGTTTTGGTGTTTGTTAATTTGTTTTAGGTTGTTGCTGGTGATTGGTTGTTTGTGGTCGTGTGGCACTTTGATTGCACTTGCGCGGTGAGATTGGATTTAGCTCCATAGAAACTGTTTTGGTGTGTTTTGGACAAGATCGATGATCTATATTACTTCACTACCCTATTTTATGTGCTTTTTTTACCCCTGTGTGGGCATTCTCAGAGTTTCTCTACCTAGGTTGTCTTCGTCTAATGTTGACGTGTGTTCTTCAACGTTTTATTTGAGTTTTAATTTACTGTTTGATTGTTTACTCTTTTTAGTTTGTTACTTTATGCTTTCTCGATTTGTCAACTTATGACTTTTCTTGATCATTAATATAATTGATCGATTTACTTAGAAACAGGAAAGTTTAAAGGTCTATTAAATTTACATTCAAATAACTCATAATGCTTGAATGCAATTGAATATGGGCTCTATAGTGTAGAGAAGTTGGGTTTGGAGCTTGAGTTAAGAGGTGATTGAGTAGTGGGTTCACATTTTTAGGTTTTGTTGATGAGTCAAATTTACCACCACCTCACAAACCTTAGCAAGTTAGAAATCAATCCATATATCCGTGATAAAATTCACAGATTAATCCACAAAATGCAGTGCAAATCCACGCAAATTACAATTTACTCTAACGCAGTGTCACTCATACTTCAGAGCTGAGTATGACCAAGTGACTAAATCTCTTAAGCCTATAAAACATTGTGGCAATTTGAATTAGGTGTTCAACTTCACACATTTCCCAGAAATTCAAAGGCAACATCTTCCTCTAAATTTCCCTCTAAAAAATATGACATCACATCCCTTAAAAAAAACACATACACACAAACTTTTCTACTCAAAACAAAGGACATCGGAATGCTGCTATAGATCCATTACCTTGTTACTCTCCATTAAACATTCACAAAAACATTTTCCAACAAAGGTTCCGACTTACTGCTTGAAATCTAAGAGCAACTGAGCAAGGATTGAATAGCAAATTCTGTCAGATGCGCATTTCTCTGCTAAATTTGAAATGTAAAAAAAATACAGAATCCACATGGTATGAATCAGAGCAAGAACAACTCAGTGTTGAACAACTGCTACCAAAGGAAAAAACTTGGGGCATAAAATAGAAGTCTAAAGAAAGCAAAAAGATCAGCTGACATCCACACATGAAGCACAGTCTATGTCTTGAAGGGTGATTTTCCCCATGTATAAATCACTTACATGATCTGAGCAAAGTGGAAGGCACTTCTGATTCAAACATTCATGTATGGCACCAATCCCAGGCACCCAGTCTTCATCCTTCGACTTTGATGGATTTAAGTTCAAACGGTTTTGTAATAACCTTATTCTATACAGGATTGTATCTGTTCTATCACAGAAATGAGCAACACAAGAATGAAGATCATCATCGTAAGCTAATGTAACTACAGCTAAAGTTAGAGCACCATCAACAGGTTTAGGGTCTGAGAGATTTCTATCACCCATCATCTTCACCCCCTTTTCTGTTGGGAAATGCAATTCTTCATTTCCTTCCAAATCAGTGACTTTTAGATCTTTTGTGAAGTGTCTAATAGCTTCACGTTTTGTCGATTCATGCTTTTCTGCTAGTGTCAAAATACAAGAGAACCTTAAATGATATGAAACGACTACCTTCACCATCTTGAAGTTGTGGCAGCAGCAAAAGAAATCAAGCCACCTTCTCCCAACACCAGCATACCATTTGATAATATCAGCATCTTCCAAAGCAGTAAGTAAACTGATTGGCCTCGGTCGTCCCATGTTATTTGTAAAGCCACCCAATCTAACTGCCTTCCTTACAAGTTCTATGGGAGCTGAAACTTTCATGCACAACCTGGTCAGGTCTTCCACTGTTCTAATATCATACTGTTTCCTCTCTTCTTCTTCCACCCTCCTCTCTTCTTCCTCAAGTGCCTGTTTTTGCTTTACTGGTGCAAGATGCTTGTTTACCTGTCCTTGAAATTTGTCATAAGCATCAACAAGATCATGCGGCAACTGATCCCTTATGTGTTTCAAAGAGAGAAAATCACCTCCAGAGAGCATCCGATGCCACTGCCAACGCTCTTCCAGGGACCCCAAAAACTCCTTGACTACCTCATCAGCCCAAGTCCTACAGATTTCTCTAACTTCACTTTCAATTTGAAAATCAAATTTAAATCCACCGCTTTGCTTAATTTTTTTAAACACATGGCTGAATAGTTTCAAGCCTAACTTTCTCCTATTCCTATCCCGTGCATTTCGCAGTTCCAAAGCTTTAACTTCCTTCTGCCTAAGATACTTTTTCCTTGCTCTTATTGCTTTCTCTGACATGGGTGGATGCAAAACTGATGGTGGTACTGCCTGAAGTTCCATCCCTACAAAACTAATTTTCTCTGATACTGCACTATGAATTGCTGTTCTCACTCTATCTACCCTCAAATTCAAGTCCCTCTCCAAAGAACCCACAAGCCAGTTCTTCAAACCCACTGTCAGTTTCTTTGGACCTGATGTAATTACAAGCATCTCATCCAAGTACCTGACAGCATATATCTTGACTGGGTTAAGGAATACATTAGAAGGTGGCACAAGTTCATCAGAATTGAAATTATTAGCATTCTCCTTCTTCATAGAACGACGTAGTTCTTTAATTTCTCTGTCAAGTCCATCAAAGTAAATGTTGATCAGAATTGCGGACAAGCAACACTCTTGAGGGAACCCTCTTCCAAAGAATCCAGTACCCAGCTCAATTCTTACAACTCCACACTCAAACAAACTCTTTATTAGACCAATTAGCTTTTCATCCTTGATTTTCTTCCCAATGAACAAACACAACTTATCTACATTAGAAGCAGAAAAGTCATTATGATTAAAGGAAACAGTAAACCACCAAGTTGGATTCTGCACAGATTTTTTCAGGAATCTAATTGCAGTGTGTCTTCCCATACCAACACGACCCCCATAAGAAAAAGTAACGAATCTATCATCATAAACAATCTCCAATACCATCCTGATAGCTTCAATCAATACCTTCAATTTCATGTTTGGCAAAACCAGGGGCTCACCTTGATCCCTTGGCGATGTAACTGTGACGCAGCAGGACAAGACGTCAAACCTGCTCTCGGCGATCTCGCAACCCATGTCGGCGACAGAAAAGTGCTTAGCGACTGAGTCGAGGAAGGAGGGAGACTGAATCGCTTCATCGTTACAGCGGCCGGCGGAAGATAGGTTCCGGCAAGCGGCGAGGAGGACGGAGGGGAGAGCGACGACATTTTGGAGGAGGCCGGAGAAGACGCCGTGAGAGAATCGGCTGAGGACTAGCGTCTTGAGCTGGGGGTTTGTTAGGGGTTGTGTGTCGCAGTGTTGAGGAAGCTCGGAGTGTGAATTGAAAGCGGTGGCGGAAATTTGACGATGAAGTCTGAAATTGCGGATTGTTTTCAGGTTCGAAAGCATCTAAACAAATTGCAAATGAAGCGATGCTTCCCGGAAGCGCACAGGCCTCGCCGCCACCTCTTTTCAGGTGATTTATTCACACTCCGTTCTGCTTCTTTATCATTTCTCTGTTCACCCTCTAGTAGACTGTAAAACGAAACAAGTCATCAGGAGCCAGTTGGATCTTCAAGAGCCGAGCTCGAATCTTTACGATTTGGGTTCAAATCACGAATCAATTTGAGTTAGGAGAGTAAAATAAATCGAGTCACCCATGAAATTGTTCGAGCTTGAGCAGTCGTATTAGAGGCGAGTGTCATGAATCACGAACTTAAAAAAAAAGATGATTTTGAAATAATTTATAACTTAATTCTTGTTTTTTCTATTTTTATTAGTTAAGTACTTAAGTTTTTTCAAATTCTCGAATTATTAAGTCGAACTCAAACATTAAACGAGTCGAGTTTAAACCGTGTTTTTAGAGGTCGGTTTGAATGAATTCGAACTAGAGCCAACTTTCTCGAACTCGATCTCAAGCTCGAACCAATGATGTCCGGATTAAACTCAACTTGTTTACGCCCCTAGTCTCCGGTACTCTCCCCTTTCACAATAATCATCTCTCTCCTTGTTCATCTCCTTTCTTATCTCACATTATAATGATTAATGGTTAAGAGATTAATTAACAACGTTGATTATTTATAATAAGAGATAAGCACGCCTTCCAAAATTACGGTTAATTTACGAAATCTCTCCTAATTTTTAGAATGGGTTTACAAAATAATCCCAAATTGTAGTAAAACGAGGTACAATGTAACATAATATCAACTATAACATAATATCATGACCCCTAAAAATCTAATTTGTAAAAAAAAATTAGACATTTAAAAAATTTGAAGAAATATGATGAAACATGCATGAAGTTGAGGAATTAAATAACAATTTTTTCAAAAATCGGTTAACACATATAATATTGTTTCATTCAAATTATCAACATTCACATAAGAAAAATGTTTAAACTATAACATTTGCGTTTAATATGCATAAAATATAAAATAAAGATAAAGTTACCTCTTTGAAAATTATAAAAGAGAAAAAGAACAAATAATTTGAAAAATGATTAATAAAAAAGGAAAAGGAAAATAACTTAGGATGCAGTTTAGTGAATTGAACATGATTGAACTGAAAACTATCATCTTCAACGTGAATAAACAAATTCGTTTCCACGTTTTAAAAAATTTGTCTCCATTTTTTAGGGTGGGTGCTATCTTCGTTATTTTAAAAGATTGGTTTCTCTGGCTTTGTAAAAGCTGTGAAAATAAGAAATAAAAAACACATACGACATAAGTGTTTGTTCTTATCGTCAAATAAAAAATAGGATATAAGAAATTAAGTCACTGTAACATACATTCTCAAAAAGAGTAAAGTCCATTTTTAGTCCTTTAACTTTAACATGTGTCATATTTTAGTCTTGTTTTAAGAATTCGTCTTGTTTTAGTCTCAAAACTTTATTTTTTGTCCTAAATAAGTCCTCCCGTTATAATTTATGTTAAAGTCATTTTTTAATTAAGGACATTTCTATAAATGACCACTTTTAACTTTCTATCTAACCTTATTTTTTATAACAATTTAAAAGTTAACTCATCTATTTTAAAAAGTTACAAATTAACTCTAACCCATCTTTCTTCTCAAGTCGGGCCTTCTCAGACTTCACCCATTCTCTATTCATCAACTTGATGCTCATCACACTCATCTGATTTCTTTTCAACTCATTGACGAAGTTTGATAATTCAAGAACACAATTAAACTAAAAAAATCCTCAAATTGAACCTCTCAACAGTCAACAAAACAAAAGGGTCTTTAAAATCAGATGGGGATGTAGATCATATCTGAAGCTAAAAGACAACGAGGCGTCGGCAAGGCGAGCAGATGAAGGCTCTTTCAGATCTGGTCGTGCTAATGTCGAAAATCGAGATAAATAACAAATAATATTTATATTGCCCAACTCTCCCTCAAGTGTAAGGTTGCAGATGTAGTAGGGTGAGTGGGATCGAACC